>JBCNJP010014014.1:0-11549 GCA_039602395.1 Deinandra increscens subsp. villosa
CTATCAAATTTTGGGATGTTACAACTTATGTGATTCTATGTGTAAGGATCAAAATAGTCTCTCACATGATATCAATGTCTAGTAACAACCGTGCGGAATCCGGTGTTACTAGATGATTCAAGTATAAACAATGAGTATATCGAAAAGATGATTAATACAATGAAAGAAACACCAACTGAGATTGACAAAACACCTTTGTAATATTACTGATTGCAACACAGAAGTCGAAATTCTATAAGGGGAATTTCGAGAACACCCTTAGCTCCTTACAAAAATCAGCAACCCCAAACAAGAACACCATAAGTTCTATATATAGGGATGACCAACTTGATAAGCAAGTCACCACCTATTTACAAAATTTCGGCCCATGTATACTAATAATCGACCGGACCATATCAACCCATTAAACCCTCACAAGTTAGCCCAATTAAAAATATAAACAAGCCCAAAAATATATCTAATGCAAAAGCCTTATTTTCTTGGTCTCTACAATTTTCCCCTAGGCTTTAGCATTAGCAGTCTTCTACATCCTGAATTTTCTTGAAATCTGAACCGATGCAGGATCAAACCACAACTTCTCTTGAACAATCTTTGCCACTCCTCTTGTATACACCTTGGCATATTCTTCATTTTCCGGTGAGCATTCAATCCGATTTCTGCTTAGCACCATAATTTCTTTTTCATAGAACCTCAGCTCCTATGTCCCCGAACGACCGGAATTTCATGACGTCCACGGTCAACAACAAGGTCAAGGCGCTTATAATTATGCCCCTAGTGGTCTTGATTATACCGCTAGTGACATTGTATCACAACTCTTCGCCACCCAGGAATCTGTAGGTCATGGATATACAAATGTTGATCCTCCTAGGCACAGTTCTCACGTTACACCAACCAAGACCCCAAAAAAGACCCAGAAGTCTAGAAAAGGTAAGGATCCCGAGGAAGAATGGATGTCAGGAGACAAGGAGAGGAACAATGCGGAACGCTTCAGACGTTGGATACCTAAAACGATGCACAAGTACGTTACAAGCACAACAGACGTGAAAGGTGGCGGGAACTGTGGTTTCCGTGCTCTTGTTGTTGGATTAGACCGGAGTCAACATGACTGGCGCACAATTCGCACTGATTTGTTATACGAGTTGGACACGCACAAACGCGAATATATTGTGTCACAGTACGGTTGTCAAGAACTAAGAGACAACCTCATATATAATGATATCGGTTTTGCTCCGCAGCCAAAGTGGCTGCAAATGCCAGCATGTGGGGGGCTTTTCGTTAATAGGTATACTTGTGTTCTTGTTTTTCTTGACTTATGTGCCGGTCAAAGTGCCATATTTTTTCCGACAAGGGTGTCCGCCGTAGACGTGGAGATTCACAGATTTATTTCAATTTGTTACGTCAACATCGACCATTATATAAACGTCAAATTGACATGGAACTTTCTGTTACCTTTTTTTTGAAAATATGTACAAACATAGAGAGGATCTATCTTTAGCAAAGGATTGGGCGATTATATACAAGGAACGTCTAGATAGATATATAGCCTTGACGCCAACGAAACCTGCGTATTATCATAGAGATCTTCTGTAAATTTATTGTTGTTTGTATATACACAGAAACACTCATGAAATTTAACGTCTTTATTTTGAACGCTTTTATTCCAACGGCTATATTTCTAACGGCTGTATTTCCAACGGCTATATTCCAACGGCTATCTTCCAACAGCTATATTACCAACGGTTATAATATTATACAAATAAAACCACACATACAATAGCAGTTTCATTTAATCTCTCTACGAAAAACAATGACTTCTTCAAACAGACGTTCATGGTCGATTTGCTCGATAAACGATTATGTTGAAGGGTTGATTATTGATGACGTATACTCACGATGTCCTGATTATTTCACACTAACAATATTTTACTCGAGTCATTTCACAGCTTTACCACAAAGGAGGTACGAGAGCGGCCAACGCATCTTAGTTGACTACCTAGATATTAATACCTTTCGATTTTTTGATATGACTTTGATCATGGAAGAGTTGGGCTATGAAAATATCAACAACATGTGGTTTAACTTTCTAATCCCCGGCAGTGGTCTTGACTGGGGGTTGTTGTGACAACCACAACTTCCCAAGTTAACTCCGTTAAGTTTTTCCGTTAGTTCTACCCGTTTGTTTATACGGGTTATACTGGTTAACCCAAAACCTAATTATTTTCGTGTCGTGTTCGGTCGTGTTCGGGTCGTGTTTCGGGTCGTGTCGAGAATTGTCATGTGACAATTGCAAGTTCCCAAGTTAACTCCGCTAACTTTTTCAGCTAACTCCATTAAGTTTTTCCGTTAGTTCCGTTAGTCTCATTACCGAAACCGAGACCCCTTATTTGAATAATTGTATATTGCTCATGTTGAATTGCTAATTGGTGTTAGTAACTTGTTTCGTGAATTCGTTTCGTGACTTTATGCGTTACTTGCAAAATTCACGTTTTCGGGTGAAACCGGACTTCGTGCGTAAATTGAAATTTTTATGTGTAAATGATATTTATACTAGTCCCGACTAAACATTACATGTTAAATGAGTTTAAAGACAATTAGAAACATTTCGGAATTTTTACTTTTCAAGTTTTAGTTAAAAACTCATTTAAAATGTGTTATGTGTTAAAGGTGTTTAAAATGGAAGTTGAGGGACCATTTGTGTAATTACCCTAAACTTAAAATCTGCCTAAAGACCCCATCTCCCCCATTTTCATGATCATTCTTCTCTTCTTCCTCTTTCTTCACGATTCACCACTCCACACACACCCATCTTCAAATCTCTTGCAATCACCTTCCAATCTAGCAAGATTTGGAGTTTCTAAGCTCATTCAAGCTTCAAGGAAGCAAGGGTATTTTTTTAGTGTATGGACTAAATCAATACGTCAAATATCTATTTATATAAACTAAGGGTGTGTATGGATTGGTTTTTGGCTAATACCGAATTCAAAACCAAACTTCGGTTTTTATATACTTCAAATCCATTTAGATTCGGTTTTTTCGGTTTTACGGATTTCGGTTTTCTATTTTTTACGGTTTAGATTCGGTTTTTTTGGATTCAAATTCATATGAATTTTGGCGTTGGAAAAAGATTAATAATATTAAATTTGGGTCTACTTATTTTTCAATTATAGATTAATTGACTACTAATAACATTTAAAATAAAACTTTAAGATCTATAAGTTGCAAAATGATCCAATCTCAAACAAATACATTCAAACAAATCCTTAACGATCTAAAAATAATAAAATCTCAAACGATCCATAATGTTACATAACGATCCAAATCAAATAAATCTTTAACAATCTAATCTCAAACCCTCAAAGGATTGGTGCTTAGGAACCCTATTGAAAATTTTGTATTCTGATAAAAATTTTAGTGTTTGGCGCACTAGCTGAAAAGCTAGCTGCTAGCTGATAAACTAGCTGCTAGCTGATAAACTATAAGCTAGTTGATAAAAAATAACGTTTGGTAGAAATTAGCTGATAAACTAGCTGAAAAAATATAAAATGACATAAGAGTACATGTATATAAATAAATTAAAATTTAAAAACAAAATGTTAGAAAGGGTAAAACTGGAAATATTATAAAAGCTAGTTGAAACGATACTCCAACTAGTTTTTCAAAAGCTAGCTTATAAGCTAGCTTTTTGACATTACCAAACGGGGCTTTTTAAAAAAAGCTAACTTATGGCGCGACAAACACGGCCTTAGAGGATGAGAATTGAAGATTGACGTTTAGGAAAGTTAAAATACTAATAATGACCAATTGTAATTCTTAAATACTTTTTCCTACTTTCCACAACAAACCTAATGATTATAAATAAAATATTAAAATTTAAAATCCTTCAATAATTAGATGGATCGGTTCTGTTTTTTTTTTTTTTTCTTTTTATCTAAAACCGAAACCAATCCAAAACTTTGGAATTTAGAAAAATTCAATTCAAAACCATCGGTTTCTATTTGGATTCGGTATTTGGTTTTAAGTTGGTTTTTCAAATCCTTGCACACCCCTATTTACAAACACATGAGACATGGGACAAAATCGTAAAAAAAAAAAAAAACGAGTTGAAAAGATCTGAAATGGCTAATTTAAATTTTGGGGGAAAAAACGAGAACCGGGCACAAAATCGAATATAAAAACTGGGTCCAGGTGTTCACGGGAAATTGCGTAACCGGTTTCAACCTGGTATTGTCAAACCCGAGTATTGACCGAAACCTAAATGAGTGGGCTGACAGCTATTTCTATTTCTTTAACAAATTGGGCTGAGAAGCTGGGCTAAAGTCCTAAACAAATGATTGCATTGTAGTTTTGTATGGAATCTTGGGCAATGGTGATATAGGAGTGTCAATCGTGTTGGGATGGTGGGTCACGGGTTGACGGGTTTAAATTTGCAACCCAAACCTGATCCATATTTTTATTCGGGTAAAATTCTTCAACCCTAACCTAAACACACACACTTCAGGTAACCCGAATATGACCTATTTAACCCGTTTATCTAAAATTTTAAAGTGTAAAGTTAAATTTATCAATGATCTATTTCTTAACTGAATTTTGAACTTCTTATGTCTATCACGTTATTATTTTTAGTATTCATATATTACCCATTTTCTTTTGTAGTATAACTCTCATATTTATCTAAACGAGAATTTTGCCAGCCGCGCATTGCGGCGGCGAGGTTTCTTGTGGTTTGATGAGTGTCTATTTGCTAAGGTAATAAGTATGTAAATGCATTTAACTTAACATGTCATAATTACACACACAAAGTTACATTTAGTTTAAGTTGTCTTGTCTAGCTTTTTATATACAAAATGGTTGCTTGTTCCTTTCAATCCATGAAACTACATACATAAAGTGTTTCATGGGTTGATAGGTTGTTGTAGTGGCTTTTATCAAAATGCTTGCTTTTTTCTTTTCAAAATGCTAGTGTGCCTTCACTTCTTCTTAATCTGCTAGTGTGCCTTCACTTCTTTCTAATCTGAAAGAGCAAATCAAGTACTTACTTATATATATATAATTCAGTATATATTTGTAAACTTTAACTTAAGTTATTAATTAGGAACTATTAAATATATATTGAAACTGGCAAGTACTTATATAGATATATATATGTATACAATATGTAATCACATACAAAGAACAACTAACTATGTTATATATGAACAACAGAGAACAGAGTAGAATAATAAAAAGAAAATGTACTTACCTTGAAAAGCACAGACTACTGATTCAAGAAAACAGCCTACCTGTAGAAAATGATAACACACTGAAGTACATTAATGTTTTAAAAGCATATAACTTAGAATCATATTCAATGTTACTGCATAAAATAGACGATTAAGAATAAAAACATTTAAAGCTAAGTTATTTTTATGTCTTGAAATGAATACCAAAACCATTTAGTTATTCAACAACATAAATGAAAATTAAAAGTTTGAAAACACATACTATTAGTAAATGTATTTAGAAGAGAGAGTACAAACACATACTATTAGTAATTAGTAAATATATTGGGGACTTCAAATTAGTAGTAAAATATAAAAATAAGTAAAAGTACCATCACCGTTGTAGTTCAAAATCAAAATTTATGCACAGTAAGAAGAAAAAGAACAGAAACATATCATTAGAAACCTATCAAATATCCATAAGTTATCTATGAATTACATCTCTACAAATAGAAAACGTACTAATTGTGATTCAAAAATTACATTCCACAACTTACATATATGGAAAGAATGAAAACGGAGCTTCACAAACATTTACTTTCAGCACAGAGATACAAATACAATTCCAAATTTTTTAACCAACCACGTAAATTTAACGATAGGCATTTCATCGAACACCTTCCATACGTAACTAAATATACATCATTCATATACATTCCTAGAAGCCTAAAGTATGGAAATAGCAAATGAGCTGAAAAAGATAGAAAAAGAAACAAAAAGAGAAGTAAGAAGGAATATCAGAAACCTAAATCAAAGCAGATAAGAAAAGTAGAGCAACATAACTGAACATGCATTAAAGAGAAACCGTACCGTGAGAAGAAAGCGACAATAGGATAACACGGCAGGAAATTGAAGCTGCAACAGTGCAACGTGAAGATAATACTATCAGAAACTAAAATCGTAGAAGAAGGAAACAACCTACACTTACATTATCACCGATTCACCGGCGAACAGAAGTGAAAACGGAAGCAAAAGGAGAAGAATATGAAGCAAATGAACTGTAAAGACAGAAAAAATAAAGAAAAACCACTAAATTAAAAAACACGGTGTCATGTAAAAGACATACACACGTGTCTACATACCACGTGTAACAAAAGTAAAAAGACAAATGAAAAATAGCCAAGATTCGAACCTGCGGTGTATGAGAAGAGAACAGAGACACAAACCACTGGAGTATATCAGCAAAGATGAAGACCCTTTGTAAATAGTATACAAAACAACTAAATGAGAAGCTGAAATAAAAAAAATAACATTACGCCACATGTCATGAAAGGGACATGTGGCGAACGCTGAATAGCCACAACGAAGTACAGTAGATCGTCACACAAAAACTCAATCGTTATTGTTAATATATATAATAACACTAAATCGTTGGTTCCACTTATTAGTGGTAAAGAGATAAGCGGATAAGCAAGATATAATAGAGAATCAATTTATTAATGACAAAGAGATAAACAAATGAAAATTGAGAGACTTTAAAAAAAGTATTAAATTTTATTTATGATAAAGGATATGACTTAATAAATATTATAATGGGAGCTAATTTATAGAAACAAATTAATTATAAAAAAAAATTAAAATGGGTTATTGGGTCAACGGTTAATCCAAACACGACCCGTTTGTTTATACGGGTTATACTGGTTAACCCAAAACCTAATTATTTTCGTGTCGTGTTCGGTCGTGTTCGGGTCGTGTTTCGGGTCGTGTCGAGAATTGTCATGTGACAATTGCAAGTTCCCAAGTTAACTCCGCTAACTTTTTCAGCTAACTCCATTAAGTTTTTCCGTTAGTTCCGTTAGTCTCATTACCGAAACCGAGACCCCTTATTTGAATAATTGTATATTGCTCATGTTGAATTGCTAATTGGTGTTAGTAACTTGTTTCGTGAATTCGTTTCGTGACTTTATGCGTTACTTGCAAAATTCACGTTTTCGGGTGAAACCGGACTTCGTGCGTAAATTGAAATTTTTATGTGTAAATGATATTTATACTAGTCCCGACTAAACATTACATGTTAAATGAGTTTAAAGACAATTAGAAACATTTCGGAATTTTTACTTTTCAAGTTTTAGTTAAAAACTCATTTAAAATGTGTTATGTGTTAAAGGTGTTTAAAATGGAAGTTGAGGGACCATTTGTGTAATTACCCTAAACTTAAAATCTGCCTAAAGACCCCATCTCCCCCATTTTCATGATCATTCTTCTCTTCTTCCTCTTTCTTCACGATTCACCACTCCACACACACCCATCTTCAAATCTCTTGCAATCACCTTCCAATCTAGCAAGATTTGGAGTTTCTAAGCTCATTCAAGCTTCAAGGAAGCAAGGGTATTTTTTTAGTGTATGGACTAAATCAATACGTCAAATATCTATTTATATAAACTAAGGGTGTGTATGGATTGGTTTTTGGCTAATACCGAATTCAAAACCAAACTTCGGTTTTTATATACTTCAAATCCATTTAGATTCGGTTTTTTCGGTTTTACGGATTTCGGTTTTCTATTTTTTACGGTTTAGATTCGGTTTTTTTGGATTCAAATTCATATGAATTTTGGCGTTGGAAAAAGATTAATAATATTAAATTTGGGTCTACTTATTTTTCAATTATAGATTAATTGACTACTAATAACATTTAAAATAAAACTTTAAGATCTATAAGTTGCAAAATGATCCAATCTCAAACAAATACATTCAAACAAATCCTTAACGATCTAAAAATAATAAAATCTCAAACGATCCATAATGTTACATAACGATCCAAATCAAATAAATCTTTAACAATCTAATCTCAAACCCTCAAAGGATTGGTGCTTAGGAACCCTATTGAAAATTTTGTATTCTGATAAAAATTTTAGTGTTTGGCGCACTAGCTGAAAAGCTAGCTGCTAGCTGATAAACTAGCTGCTAGCTGATAAACTATAAGCTAGTTGATAAAAAATAACGTTTGGTAGAAATTAGCTGATAAACTAGCTGAAAAAATATAAAATGACATAAGAGTACATGTATATAAATAAATTAAAATTTAAAAACAAAATGTTAGAAAGGGTAAAACTGGAAATATTATAAAAGCTAGTTGAAACGATACTCCAACTAGTTTTTCAAAAGCTAGCTTATAAGCTAGCTTTTTGACATTACCAAACGGGGCTTTTTAAAAAAAGCTAACTTATGGCGCGACAAACACGGCCTTAGAGGATGAGAATTGAAGATTGACGTTTAGGAAAGTTAAAATACTAATAATGACCAATTGTAATTCTTAAATACTTTTTCCTACTTTCCACAACAAACCTAATGATTATAAATAAAATATTAAAATTTAAAATCCTTCAATAATTAGATGGATCGGTTCTGTTTTTTTTTTTTTTTTCTTTTTATCTAAAACCGAAACCAATCCAAAACTTTGGAATTTAGAAAAATTCAATTCAAAACCATCGGTTTCTATTTGGATTCGGTATTTGGTTTTAAGTTGGTTTTTCAAATCCTTGCACACCCCTATTTACAAACACATGAGACATGGGACAAAATCGTAAAAAAAAAAAAAACGAGTTGAAAAGATCTGAAATGGCTAATTTAAATTTTGGGGGAAAAAACGAGAACCGGGCACAAAATCGAATATAAAAACTGGGTCCAGGTGTTCACGGGAAATTGCGTAACCGGTTTCAACCTGGTATTGTCAAACCCGAGTATTGACCGAAACCTAAATGAGTGGGCTGACAGCTATTTCTATTTCTTTAACAAATTGGGCTGAGAAGCTGGGCTAAAGTCCTAAACAAATGATTGCATTGTAGTTTTGTATGGAATCTTGGGCAATGGTGATATAGGAGTGTCAATCGTGTTGGGATGGTGGGTCACGGGTTGACGGGTTTAAATTTGCAACCCAAACCTGATCCATATTTTTATTCGGGTAAAATTCTTCAACCCTAACCTAAACACACACACTTCAGGTAACCCGAATATGACCTATTTAACCCGTTTATCTAAAATTTTAAAGTGTAAAGTTAAATTTATCAATGATCTATTTCTTAACTGAATTTTGAACTTCTTATGTCTATCACGTTATTATTTTTAGTATTCATATATTACCCATTTTCTTTTGTAGTATAACTCTCATATTTATCTAAACGAGAATTTTGCCAGCCGCGCATTGCGGCGGCGAGGTTTCTTGTGGTTTGATGAGTGTCTATTTGCTAAGGTAATAAGTATGTAAATGCATTTAACTTAACATGTCATAATTACACACACAAAGTTACATTTAGTTTAAGTTGTCTTGTCTAGCTTTTTATATACAAAATGGTTGCTTGTTCCTTTCAATCCATGAAACTACATACATAAAGTGTTTCATGGGTTGATAGGTTGTTGTAGTGGCTTTTATCAAAATGCTTGCTTTTTTCTTTTCAAAATGCTAGTGTGCCTTCACTTCTTCTTAATCTGCTAGTGTGCCTTCACTTCTTTCTAATCTGAAAGAGCAAATCAAGTACTTACTTATATATATATAATTCAGTATATATTTGTAAACTTTAACTTAAGTTATTAATTAGGAACTATTAAATATATATTGAAACTGGCAAGTACTTATATAGATATATATATGTATACAATATGTAATCACATACAAAGAACAACTAACTATGTTATATATGAACAACAGAGAACAGAGTAGAATAATAAAAAGAAAATGTACTTACCTTGAAAAGCACAGACTACTGATTCAAGAAAACAGCCTACCTGTAGAAAATGATAACACACTGAAGTACATTAATGTTTTAAAAGCATATAACTTAGAATCATATTCAATGTTACTGCATAAAATAGACGATTAAGAATAAAAACATTTAAAGCTAAGTTATTTTTATGTCTTGAAATGAATACCAAAACCATTTAGTTATTCAACAACATAAATGAAAATTAAAAGTTTGAAAACACATACTATTAGTAAATGTATTTAGAAGAGAGAGTACAAACACATACTATTAGTAATTAGTAAATATATTGGGGACTTCAAATTAGTAGTAAAATATAAAAATAAGTAAAAGTACCATCACCGTTGTAGTTCAAAATCAAAATTTATGCACAGTAAGAAGAAAAAGAACAGAAACATATCATTAGAAACCTATCAAATATCCATAAGTTATCTATGAATTACATCTCTACAAATAGAAAACGTACTAATTGTGATTCAAAAATTACATTCCACAACTTACATATATGGAAAGAATGAAAACGGAGCTTCACAAACATTTACTTTCAGCACAGAGATACAAATACAATTCCAAATTTTTTAACCAACCACGTAAATTTAACGATAGGCATTTCATCGAACACCTTCCATACGTAACTAAATATACATCATTCATATACATTCCTAGAAGCCTAAAGTATGGAAATAGCAAATGAGCTGAAAAAGATAGAAAAAGAAACAAAAAGAGAAGTAAGAAGGAATATCAGAAACCTAAATCAAAGCAGATAAGAAAAGTAGAGCAACATAACTGAACATGCATTAAAGAGAAACCGTACCGTGAGAAGAAAGCGACAATAGGATAACACGGCAGGAAATTGAAGCTGCAACAGTGCAACGTGAAGATAATACTATCAGAAACTAAAATCGTAGAAGAAGGAAACAACCTACACTTACATTATCACCGATTCACCGGCGAACAGAAGTGAAAACGGAAGCAAAAGGAGAAGAATATGAAGCAAATGAACTGTAAAGACAGAAAAAATAAAGAAAAACCACTAAATTAAAAAACACGGTGTCATGTAAAAGACATACACACGTGTCTACATACCACGTGTAACAAAAGTAAAAAGACAAATGAAAAATAGCCAAGATTCGAACCTGCGGTGTATGAGAAGAGAACAGAGACACAAACCACTGGAGTATATCAGCAAAGATGAAGACCCTTTGTAAATAGTATACAAAACAACTAAATGAGAAGCTGAAATAAAAAAAATAACATTACGCCACATGTCATGAAAGGGACATGTGGCGAACGCTGAATAGCCACAACGAAGTACAGTAGATCGTCACACAAAAACTCAATCGTTATTGTTAATATATATAATAACACTAAATCGTTGGTTCCACTTATTAGTGGTAAAGAGATAAGCGGATAAGCAAGATATAATAGAGAATCAATTTATTAATGACAAAGAGATAAACAAATGAAAATTGAGAGACTTTAAAAAAAGTATTAAATTTTATTTATGATAAAGGATATGACTTAATAAATATTATAATGGGAGCTAATTTATAGAAACAAATTAATTATAAAAAAAAATTAAAATGGGTTATTG
>JBCNJP010014015.1:0-11547 GCA_039602395.1 Deinandra increscens subsp. villosa
ATGTTTAGTTTTCCATCCTGGTTTATGTGCTCGGAACGACACTAAAAACACTAATAAAATAAACCTAAACCTAGACCTTAGACACACCTAATTTTACCGAAATAACCTAAACCGAACCGAACCCTAAGGCAGTGAACCTGTCGGATTATAGTAGAGCTAAGGTAAGACCGGAATATCGAACCTAGGACACTATGAAAACAAGACTTAACTTAGACCTAAGAAATGGAAATATTGAGAAATTTGATTTGGTTTTTGGATTGAATTAAGATTTAACTAACTTTAACTAAACAACGAGCAAACAGACGAACACAGGAAAACCTAAAGACAACTGTCAGAAACAGGGAGAGATACCACCTAGACTCGGAATCCTAATCACTAATTGAAAATGCGTGAGCATCGGATCGTCTACTCGATCTAGCTAATCGGACATCGAAACGTAATTAACCGATTGTATTATTGATCAAACGAGAACAATTACAATCAGTAAACACTCAGAAACAGACTCAGAGAAACACACTCAGAAACACACACTTAACAGATCTCGCACGCTCCGAACCCCTAAACACAAAGACCAAACAACTATATATACACGACTGGCCGAACTCCCTCCGAACCCCAGGTTCGGCCGGTCCGAACTTCAGGTTCGGACCAGGTTCGGCCAACCCTAAATTGGCTTGAACTCGGTCTTCGTTCGATACTTCACACGACGCACATTTCAGGTATCAACAAACTCCCCCTCGTCGTGTGCAGTATCCTCCTCTAATTTCTTCAACATCATCAAAACTGTATCTTCAATCAAACTCCCCCTCAAGTTAAGATCTCGTTCGTCCAATGAGATGAATCTTCGAACAAACTCCTCCTCAACTCGATCGTAGCTCAATCTTGAATACTTGATGACATTCTGTAAATCTCTGGTCTTTTATCAACAGCTTCAGAAGACTTGAAATTGATGATATCTTGCACTACAGCATCCTGCATCAAACTTAAATAATCTTGGCGCAAAACGTCTCTTTAAGACTCCAAGATATGATTTTGAAAAAATGATTTGTATCACATGTTGATCAGATCGAAAATAAAGCAGAAACAAAATCTTTTTGGCTTTTTGAAAGTTTATATTAAAACACACCAAAAATCTTTTTGTACTTTTCTTGATATGAAATGAAATCGTAATACAGAATCAGACACTATTTTTGGTATGAGAAAGATCACTATATGGGATCATATTGATCATAACGCACTGAACTATACTTCAATTTCAATTAATTGAAACACATAAGTCATGTCGATTGCTGGTATAATTTGTCCATCTTAAGCTCAACAGAATCATACTCATAACATCTGGATATGTTAAGGTATTGATTAGATTTGCTTTGACCAGTGTACCCCACACTATCAGACATATTCTGACATTTTCTGTTTTTCTTTCTTTTCCTTTTGTGTGATAGCATTTGTGAAATTTCACAACGCATAGCATTTTTCATGATACAGTCAACTGTGTTCCATGCAAAAAGAAATAAGAACGTTAAATCGTCTACCTTAAGGTCGATCTTTCGATACGCAGATAAGGCCTCGGATTTAACAAAATAAGAAAAATAAAACAAGTTGAAGTTGTATAACTCAACAACAATCAGGTCGGTACTCCCGTACACGCAGAGAAAGTCCGATGAGTTATACGAAACACCAAAGAAAATAAATCAGAACGTCAAACGAACAACAATCAGGTCGGTCTTTCGACACGTAGAGAAAGTCCGATCGTTTGACAAAATAAAGAAAAACAAACAAGTTTAAATCTTTGCAAAATGAACGCATGTGTACACAGTAACTTCTCATTACTCTTTTCACACTTATTTTTCTTTTTTGTGTCATGAAATACGCATCAAGATGTTATCCACATGGTCAAGCATTAGTATTTAGTGAATATCACATCTGAATACTTTCTGATTTGTCGAGCCTACCAAGCACATCAAACAATGATCTTATGGCTTTTTCATCTACTCTATCCATGAGTCAGATACGTATGCCAATGTACCATCATTTCCCAATGATCAATTTCTCACAATTTTATATTATGCATGTATTCACCTTCCTTCCTTATATATTTTGCATGTATTCACCTTCTTTCCATGACATGCTCAATTACTCCCCCTTACTTACAATTCTCCCCCTTAAAATGAAAACTCTATTTTTGGATTTTCATTTTACACAAAAACAAGACTCTATTTTTGGCTTTTTGGAGAAAAAACTTGCAAACAAATAAAAGTGATCAATCAACACGGATATTTTGCAGTGTTAAAATTCAGAAAATTTTGCATGTTAGAAAGATATAGCATGAAACTTAAATTAAGCAGAATACTCCTCCATCAACAACTTTTCAATCGTCGATAGGTCTTCCAGAAGGACCTGCACACTGGTCAAACTGATTAGTTCACAAATGACCCGAAGCGGATCGCTTCTGGTCGACCAGTGTCCTGGTTTTGCTTTGAAACCACCTTAGGTTTCCATTCTTGTTGTTTTGGTAATTCAGTTTTTGACGAAGCAGGCATAGATGACTGTGATGATGAACCTACATTTTGATCCTTTGAAAACTTTGGAACAAAACGTTTTTGTTTATGATAAAATGCAGGCTCAACCTCATCAAAAACTCTGCCTTGGTCATCGAAGAACTTAGTATTGGCAGATTTACCAAAAACTGATTTCTTTTGAAACCTTGAATTGGATTCAACAGGAAGTGGACAATCTTTTGCCATGTGCCCTCTTTGACGGCAAACATAACATAAACGTGTGGATTTGTCCCACTTTTGATGTACCTGTGACGAACACACATGAATATCTCTAACATGATCAGAAATAGAATCATATACCTGATGACGATGATCATGCACCCATTTAGAAGTTGGGCTACGAGATTGAGAACTTGCAGATGAAATATCAGCTTTCATAAAAACTTCTGAAATCTTCCGAGCATCAACGCAATGAAGAGGAAATTCTTTGTCAGAAAACAATTGATCAGAACCCTTGAGTTTATAAAACCGCTCGGGTTGAACCTTGTCTGCTTTAAAGACATCCTTCTTTACTTGCTTCATTTTAAGCTTCTTCAAACTTTGTGCTTCAGATGCTGGAACCTTCTCAACTCGAACCTTCTTTTCATGAAATCCCAGACCAACTTGTTTACCAGATATCTTCTCCTCAGAATTTGAACTCTGATGTCCATTCTTAGCCAATCTTGTGAATTCAGCTTTCATATCAGTGATTTTCTTCTGATCATAGAAAATAGTCTCATCAATTTCAGGTTGAGACTGAATCTTTTCACTTGATGTAGCCGATTTCTCATTATCAGCAGAGAACGAACCCGAAACAAACTTCGGTGCTGGAGGAATTTCAGATTTCAAAACCTTTTTCTTGTTCTTCTTGTTTTTCTTCTTCTGCACAACCTTTGCTTCTTCAGAAGTAGCAGATGAAGTCTTTGAATAGTCAACATCATCAACCTGTTCCTTCACTTCTTTGAAAGCTTCCTTGATATGAGCAGGAGGTGATGCAGTTTTATCAAACATTCTCTCAAAATTTGCATCATTTGCTAAGAAGCTTGTGAAAACTTGAGAATTTGAAACATTATTGAGAAGTCTTTTAGCATCAAGAACTTGAATTTTGAGATCAGAAATTTGCTGTTGAGCTTCTGCAAATTCCTTTTCTTTAGCAATCAAACGCTTGGCAACTTTGTGAGTTTCAAATTTTTGTAAGCGAAGATTATCAAGTCCTTCATGTAATTCCTTCTTCAGTTTAGCTTCATTTCTCTTTTGAATTTCCAGATTTGCAGTTTGCACCTTATTAACTCTAATACTAATCAAATGTGAAAATCTTGAAACTAGAGCAGTAATGTTTTCATTGTCATAATTCTGAAAATTATCAAATTCTTTGTTCAAAACTTTCTTTCGACTCTTCTTATAATCAGCATTTCCTTCACATCTTGCGGATAAAGCATCCCATAATTGCTTAGATTTCTTGCAAGTGCTAAATTGATGAAGCAATTCAGTAGGTAATGCCATAGTAAGATAACCATAAACTTTCTTTTCAAGCTCATAACTTTTTCTTTCATCACCATCAAAGTCTTGAATTTCTTTAAGATCTCCATCTTCCATTGGTCGTTCATACAACTTTCGAATTGGAATCCATAAATCAATGTCATTCGTGCTAATATAAGCAGAAAATCGTTTCTTCCAATTTTGGTAATCTTCAAGCTTTAACAATTTGGGAACTTTCTGACTTGTTCCAATTTCATTGTCAAAATTGAGCATAGTTTGCATTGCACTCTGCATCGTAGCAAATGCTTGAAAATCCGACATCGTTGAAAATTTGAAAAATTCTGATCTGTCCGAACTAGTCCGAACCTAATGTACCCTCCGAGCTTCCTCCGAACTAGATCCGAACTTCACCGAACTACCTCCGATCTCTCGCCGAACCTCAATAACCCCGAAGATCCTCCGATCCTAGTCCGAACTCTCACCGAACGATCTCCGAACCTATAAAGACTCCGATTTAGTCCGATCTACCACCGAACTCTCACCGAACCCCTCCGAGTCACCTCCGAACCTCAAGTTCGGAGCGGTTACTCCGAGCTTGCCCAGTAACCTCCGAACCTCGAAGTCATTTTTCGAAAACTCACGAAAACGGACTGATTTTGACGAAACTCGATATGGTGGACCAGAAAATTCGATAGAAAATGGTTTAGGAACAATTTTGACACAAAACACACGTCAGAAATGATTGAAAACACGTAACGAAACTCGAGATCACTTCGAAAACGCTCAATAATCCGAGAATAGCAACCACAGATCAGTAGAGTGAACCAGAAAGCTCTGATACCACTTGAAAATGCGTGAGCATCGGATCGTCTACTCGATCTAGCTAATCGGACATCGAAACGTAATTAACCGATTGTTTTATTGATCAAACGAGAACAATTACAATCAGTAAACACTCAGAAACAGACTCAGAGAAACACACTCAGAAACACACACTTAACAGATCTCGCACGCTCCGAACCCCTAAACACAAAGACCAAACAACTATATATACACGACTGGCCGAACTCCCTCCGAACCCCAGGTTCGGCCGGTCCGAACTTCAGGTTCGGACCAGGTTCGGCCAACCCTAAATTGGCTTGAACTCGGTCTTCGTTCGATACTTCACACGACGCACATTTCAGGTATCAACACTAATGACAACTTCAATCGGTAATGACTAATCTGATGGTGGCTAGTTCACCTTTTAAGTCCTTCCTAGCTACACTTCTAACGCTCGAACAGGAGTTCACCTTTTGGGTACTTCCTACCTCAATTAGACCTAACCACCTCTGAACCTAATCTCGGGCACCTTAGACCTAACAGGAGCTACCAATAATCACCACGACCGACACGGAATAACAAGCTAATCAAAACCCTAGGACACTTCCTTTTAAGATAATGCAACCCTAGAACTTTAACCAACCCAACTACCCGACAATTCTTTACCTTTTGAGTTTCAGAAAGAGCAGCACATTACAATCAAATAATCAATCAACAACCAATGCAATAGTTCAAGGTGACCTTAAACTACACTTTAGCAATTAACCCTAAAGTCAACTACTTTAGTTAATCTACCTAAACCGAAAGACATTCGCGGGTAAATCATGCATCAATAATCAATAAACAATCTGATCATAATACACAAGTGCATCAAACATGGCAACAATTGGAATTTAATAAAAGTGCAACATCAATCAATAAGTCAAAACCGAATAAAAGTCATCAAAAGATCAAAGTCATCACAATGAGTCTAGGTGGCACTACAAGTTTAGCCAATAATCATGTCAAGTACAGAAATCATAATCAAGTTCAAGGCTTTAAGCCCTAGCATGATCAAATCTAAGAATCAAAGAAGAATAGATGAACCGGTTAATGATGTTGGATGAAGAATCGATCCACCGTTGAATTCCCCTTGATTCCTAGCTTCCTCTGCTCTTGAAATCGCCCTCAGTCGCTCTCTTATTCGTCTGCCAGTCGTCAATGGCGAATGGAACCCTAAAATCGACTTTTATACGGAATTTACTTCTTTTGCGGGTTTAAGACCTCCAAGCGTATCGCTTGGAGGTGCATTCTTGCTAGGTGTGACAACCCGTAAGTTTCCTAAGTCAAATCACATAATAATACGTGTAATTACCTGTTTCTGTGTGCATAAATCTGTGTTTTAGTTAACGTAGATAACGTATTATGCAACTACCCGTTAGTCTTGGCGTAACCCTAAATTAATATTTCGACGATCGACCTTAAAAACAAGGATATTATATATACTTATCCGATGGAATTTCAACAATAAGAAATATTCACCACAACGTAGGTGGTTTAATATAAAAAGAATTTTTATATTAACTTGTCACTTTTGTAGTATTTCAATTTCATGCAAAGTTCGTAACGTTACTTCGACGTAAAAATATCCAATGAACTCTTGAGTTTATTAATTTATTTATCAACTACGTCAAGTTATAAACTCCTTAAATGTTTAGTACTTTTATAACGAAAAACCATTAGGTTTTTATATAAATATTTAACGTCAATGTTTTTCACCATTTAACACCAACTATATTTAAACAAGACTTGTATCCTTTATTTTTCCCAACTATGATTTATTATCCTCCATGCATATTCATTTCCATATTGCATGATCAAATTCAATTGTCACCTTTGATCATATTGTCTTTCGTGATCAAAACCCGACACCCGACAATTAGTAACCAACATTAGTAGTAATCCACCACCTTTATCTTAACCTACTACTAATCTCCTATTAATTACACCATGCACTATTCACGTGTACCTTACCTAAACCAACAACATCATCACTTAGCCACCCTAAACCCTTACATCTTACAACCTACTTGTACTAGAAGATTCTAGTTGACTTTCCTCCTCCTCCCTCCTTGCTCCATGAACCCCCCCCCCCCCTGGCCTCTCCCTCCCTCATGGTCGCCACCACCACCTTTCCATTTTAAACCAAACCCTTTTACTTGTTTTCCTTTCTTTTCTTTGAGTAATATATAAAGAACTTAAAAGAGGAAACCCTAGAACACTTCATTTGCTCCCACCACACAAAACACACACTCTTTTACTCTCTCCCTCTCCCAACCGTCGCACCTCTCTCTACTCTCTCTCTCTAGTTCCTTTCATCAAAACACAAGTTTACTTGAAGATCAAAGCTACAAGGAGCAACTAGGAAGCAAGATCTACTATCCTTCATCCATCTCCACGTTTCCTACAAGTTAGTAGACAACATTTTCTTAGTTTTTCTCTAGTTATTCATGTTAACTAGTCTTATTCTCCATCTAGAACTCCAACCACAAGTCTTGGTTTAAAAATGGTAACTTTTGACATGCATTTTCTTCTATGTTTCTAGTAACCTAAAACTTTGTTTAAGTTCATGTTAGATCTAGTATACCATGTGTTTCTACTAGTGATTTCATGTATTTTGAACCCCTCGTATGCTACATTATATAGATCCAGAGAAAAACAAGTGTTATGATGCTAGTATGTGTACATTATGCCTTGGTTTTATGAACAAACCACTAGATCCGAAATTTGTGACTCTTGGAACCCTAGGTCCGAAATTTTTAACATGTTAGAAGGTTGTGGATAGCACCATACGACTTATTGATATGTTTGGACGGCTAAATCTATAAAAATAACCCACTAAAAAGTCCCAGAAACTATGGATTAATTAGGGCCAAATTAGGTCAGAAACTTTGACCCCTCCTAAAGTGATTTTAAAAGATGTTTTTAGTCATAAAAACCCTAGTACAAGATCCCTTTCGAAAATAGCTAAATTTGGGGAAAAACGGGACAAAAAACGGACACCTTGCGGGCCCGGAAACCTCGTTTTTGTAAAGATATGCAAATGAATGTAACAACTGATCTTAGACACTTCTAGGGACTTGATATGACTTATAATAAGTTTACAAAGTGTTTTGGTAGTTTACAAAACCCTAGGACGAGTCACAGGTCAATAAATATTTTAATTAGGTCAACGATATCGTAGTATATTAACGAGTTACCATAACACCACGACTTGACCAACCAAATTGGAGTGACTTAGATGTCAACCCAATTTCTAATTTCTAAGTGTCTTATAACATTGTATAGGACTGCTTACTTGCCTATCGTACTGAATCACTTGCATTCAGGTGAGTTTTCACGGCCCCTTTCTTTTACAATTTTAATACTTGGGGGAGAATTCATTACAAACATAAATCATTTCCTGACAGATAGATTACTTGTTACCATATTGATTACATGAGCTTTTCTAGTCCAAATCATATTGTATCATGCTTGTTCATGTTATGATGAAACCCCACTATTAGTTGAATTCGATTAATTTACAAACAGAAACGATGACTCGTGATTAGATCTATTGGGTTAACGCCCCTACTCTGATTGGTAGCTCCAATCCTGGCTCCGTTTTAATAGTCAGAAGAGTACATACAGTTATATTTGACCATGCGGTACTGTTGGACATAGTATCATGAGTGGGTAATCAGTTAGTTTCTGTATTCAAGGTTCATGGTAATTTATAAAACAGTATCTAAACATATTGTCAAACGATGGAATGATTCAATCAAACTTGTTTATCAAACTTTACATGTATGCTATCTAAACCTGTGAACTCACCAACTTTATGTTGACTCGTTTTAGTATATGAATTCTCAGGTGATTGAACTCTGCTGCATTCAAGACATCATATCATTTAGGATCTGCATTTTCTATTTCTGGAGTCATGGTCAAACCGAGCTGCACTTTTGGAGATTTCATTGCATAACACCTAACGGTGTCATGTTCTCAAATCTTTTTGAAATGTAATTGTTTTATTAACAATTAAGACAAACATGTTTTCACTACTATTTCCGCAGCAACTTTGAATGAAACTCCACCTTTTGAATTAACTTAACTTATTAAACGGCTCTAGTTGTTTAATCATCCAGAGGTCGTTCTATGTAATCTTGACTATGATCCATCTCGCTTGCACCCGACACAATAAATTACGGGGTGTGACACTAGGCGATACGCCTACTGCCCATGTTGCGACAAAACAGTCGGTCAAACCGACTTATAACTTCTGTTAACTTCCTCCTTCTACGCGTATCTCTTGCAACTTCCAATTCTCCAGGCGATACGCCTGGAGACCAATCTTCAGCTCTTCTCTTTATTTTCTTCTTCAAAGTTTATCATCTTCACACTCGGCCTCGGGATTCTACTAAACACCTGCAAAACTTTCATAAAACATAAAAATGACCCAAAGACACTAACTTAACTAAAAACAACCAAAACTAATAGAAACCGACTCAAATTGACTCAATTATATAAAGAAAAGACCCCGGAAATGAGATGTGTTTGCAACACATCAATGATGTTTTGGTAAGCTAAATAAAAAACTATGATCATCCATGTAAGTGCAGTAAACTTAACTTCTATATATGTTTAATTTTCCATCCTGGTTTACATAGTTTAAAAGACTGAGTCCCAGCAAAAACGGGTTGAGAGTGGTATTCACTCTCTCACACGCCATGTTTCTGCTGTTATGATAACACCACAGAAAAATAAAAAGAAAAATGAAAAGAAAAAGGGAAAAAAAAAACAAATGATGATAAAAATAAATAAATTATTGTGTTTGGTCTTCTCTGCGTGCTTATGCGGCCGACCTGATCACCAACTGATAATTAAGAAAATAAGTGGTAGTCATAGCGGTGCTGCATGGTTCCTCAAGTTGGGGGTTTATGAATCCTCAATAAACTCTGAGGTTGGGTAGGTTTTGCAATGAACGATTGGGTATGGGGATGGTTAAACATGACGGTAATTATGTACCATATTTAAGCACTTTAAATTTTTTTGTCTGGATGTGAGTTTATGTGATTTCAAAAATTTTGAGCACTCGTCTAGAGCGTCGAGTAACGGAAGCTGAAAAGGGTTCCTCGGTCAAAGATTTGTCTGGTTTGATCCAAGAATTTACATCAGCTTCGAGGCAAGTGAATTTTTAATTTCTGTAATTAGGTTTTATTTTTTTTATGTTTTATTTTATTTTTCAAGTCTTTAAATGTTTAAAATTCATTTTTTATGTTTATTTTATGATCAAGATCAGATACTCGGGATTTGAGTCTGAGGGGAAGCTTCGTAAATTCTCAAATCTTCAAAGTTAACACGTTTTAAGAGAATTAACTTTTAACTAGAGGTTTGGGAGGTTTTTTAAAACATTTTTGAAGCTTGAGGGGCATTAATGAAAATTTTTATAAAAAAAGGGTATAAAAACCCTTCATCTGTTTACAATCCCCATTCACTTCTTCTCTCTCCGTTTACAATTCATCCACCGAAACCCTAGCCTCCGCCGTCCTCTCACCGGAAAAACTGTTTCCGACCACCTCCGTCCTTCATTTGTGAAAACCGAGCTTATCAACACCCTCGCAATCCTTTTCCGACCAAGAAACCCACTTCAATCATCTGTTTCCACAAGGAATCGTCAGTCTATTCTCGGGTTTTACGATTTGAGCCCTAACTCGAGAACATTTTCTTTTTCCACTGTATTCGAGTCGTTTTGGCAAGAATTGAAGTCGCATTTGTTATGTTTGCGTGTTCAACGGCCATGACAATTTACAACGCAATATTCATTTATGTTATCGCGATGCGACGCAACAACAATTTATAATGAGGTACATGCGTGTTTGGCGATGACAACAGTTACAAGGCTCACGACAAAAATAAATCAAATATTACTTCTGATTTAAACTAAACTTAAAAGATGGATCGGATATTAAAATTATTATTTCCATATACCTTTATTTACATTTGAATTTGAATGACATTACTTATAATCTTACTATGTCTATCAAAATTTTTGTTATAGATCACCTAACCTTAAAATCTCTCCCTCAAACATCTTCGGTCAAATCCACCCGAAACCAATTAAATGAACAAATGCATAAAGTATATCATCATTTGCTAACTCAAAACATCATTACTAACATCTCATTTCATCCACAAATAAAAGGAAAATAGATTATTTGAAAATATGATATACTATTTGAATAAAAGATAGGTTATCACGAAGTAAAAGGTAGGGGTGTGAATTTTTTACACGACAAGAACCCAACACGAATTTTGCAGGTTTGGGTTTAGTGTTTAGCTAAAAGGGTCGTATTCAGGTCGAACAAACCGGGTTGACGGGTTGACTCGTTTAACCTATTAATTTTATATATTATATTTTTAAAAGTCTTTTATGTCTTAAATTAAGTCGGTTTTATAACTTTGTCAAAGTTTAAAACTTAAAAGTGAAATTAACATAAGTTTTATGATTAAAATATAATTACTTTACATACATTTGTAATTTTTAATGTAAAATTATAATTTTAAAACATTACTATGCTAAAAATTGAAAGCAAAAAACAAAACAAAAATCGGACAAACAGGTCATGTTCGGGTTAATGTATTTCCTAAGATTTTAGGGTTCAGATCGTGTTCGGGATACCCGAATTGG
>JBCNJP010014016.1:0-11543 GCA_039602395.1 Deinandra increscens subsp. villosa
TGTACTAACATAAGCAGAAAATCGTTTCTTCCAATTTTGATAATCTTCAAGCTTTAACAATTTGGAAACTTTCTGACTTGTTCCAATTTCATTATCAAAATTCAGCATGGTTTGCATGGCACTTTGCATTGCAGCAAACGCGTGAAATTCCGACATCGTGAAAAACTAGATTCTGGTGACCGAACCTGCTCCGAACCTAAATCCACGAACTATGTCCGAACTTGCTCCGAAACAAACACAAAAGTCCGAACTCCTAAATACGTCCGATCTTGCTCCGAATAAAGATCAACTCCGAACTCTGACCGAGACAGCTCCGAACACTGACCGAACTTCAAGTTCGGAGCAGTTACTCCGAACCTGATATAAAGACTCCGAACTTCGAATACATTTTTCAAAAAACGCGCAAAAAATAACTGATTTTGTCGAAACTCGTTACTGTGGAACAGTAAAACCGATAGAAAGTGGTTTAGAAACAGATTTGACACCAAATACCCGATAGAAATGATGAAAAACACAAAAGCAAACTCGAGAAACTTAAAAAACGCTTCAAAAATCCGAAAATAGCAACCACAGATCAGTAGAGTGAACCAGAATGCTCTGATACCACTTGAAAATGCGTGAGCATCGGATTGTCTACTCGATCTAGCTAATCGGACATCGAAACGTAATTAACCGATTGTTTTATTGATCAACGAAGAACAATTACAACCAGTAAACACTCAGAAATGGACTCAGAGAATACACACTCAGAAACACACACTTAAGATATCTCGCACGCTAAGAACTCTACAGATACAAAGACCAATCACCTATATATACCCGCTGGTCCGAGCTTCGGCCGAACCTTAGGTTCGGCCAGTCCGAACTTCAGGTTCGGACCTAGTTCGGCCAGACCTAGTTTGACATGATCTTGTACTTTGTTTGATACTTCACACGACGCACATATCAGGTATCAACAAAAAAAATATAGGTTCACATTCATCAAAAACTCTGCTTTGTTCATTGAAGAACTTTGGTTTGGCAGGTTTACCAAAAACTGGTTTATGTTGGAATCTTTGAAATGAACCAGCAGGAAGTGGACAATCTTTTTCCATATGCCTTTTTTGGCGACAAACATAGCATATACGTTCAGACTTGTCCCACCTTTTAGGTGACTGCATAGACTTACACACATGGATATCTCGAACATGATCAAAATTAGAATCAAATACCTGATGCCTGTGATCATGAAGCCATTTGGAAGTTGAACTTCGAGAATAAGAACCATCAGAAGAACATTTGGCAGTTTGATTCTTCAAGGTTCTTGTAGCATCCTTCGTCTAAGAGACTTCAGAAATTTTCCTAGCATCAACACAATGAAGAGGAAACTCTTTGTCGGAGAAAATCTGTTCTAAACCCTTGAGTTTGTAAAAACGCCCAGGTTTAACTTTCTCAGCCTTGAAGACTTCCTTCTTCAGTTGCTTCATTTTTAACTTCTTCAAATCTTGTGATGTTGATGCTAGAACCTCTTTAGCTTTGACATTTTGTGCTTTAAAACCCAAACTAATAGTTTTTCCAACAACTTTGTCCTCAGCATTGGAAGTCTGATGTCCATCCTTCGCTAATTTGAAAATTCAGCTTTGATTTCTTGAATATTTTTCTGCTCATAGAAAATTGTCTCATCAAATTCAGGTTGAGACCTAATTTTCTCGCTTGAGGTAGCTGATTTCTCATTATCAGCAGAAGATGAACCAGAAACAAACTTCGGTGCTGGAGGCATCTCAGATTTCTTTCCTTTCTTCTTCTTAGCCTTCTTGGATATCTTCTTCTTTGCAATCTTTTCTTCTTCGGAATTAGATGATGAAAACTTTGAATAATCAACCTCTTCAACCTTCTCTATCATTTCCTTAAAAGCTTCTTTGATATTCACAGGGGGTGATGCAGTTTTATCAAACATGTTCTCAAAATTAGCATCATTTGGCAGAAGCTTGTGAATAATTGTGAGTTTGAAACATTGTTCAACAATCTGTTAGCATCTCTAACTTGAATCCTCAACTCAGAAATTTGGTGTTGGGTTTTAGCTAACGCCGTCTCGGTAGCAATCAATCTCTTTGCAACTTTATGTGTTTCAAATTTCTGCATGCGGAGATTTTCCATGCTTTCAAACAATTCATTTTTCAGTTTATCCTCATTCCGCTTCTGAATTTCCAAATTAGCAGCGTGAACTTTGTTCACAGTAACTAACTCTCTCTTTTCATCTAACAACTTCTCCATATCAACTTGATATGCTACAATCATAGCAGCAGCTTCTTCAGCATTCTTTGTGAGCAGATCAAGTTTGAGTTTTGACTTGTCAAACAAATTCTAAAAATCATTCGCAGCATCTTTAGCTTCTTCCTTCCATTTCTTAACTTCTTGAACTAACTTCTTTTTTCTTCACTTAACCTTCCATTCTTTTCTTCAAGCATATTGACTTCCTTTATCAAAAATTCATTTTCCAACTCAACTTCCTTCTCTTTTCTTTTAGAAATCTCCACTTCTTCTGTCATCAACTTGAACTCTCCAGATAGCTTTTGAATTTCATTCAATAACAAAGCATTTTCTTTCAAAACTTTCCATATTCTCAGCAGATTCATAAGAACTTGGTGCTGAACTTGTGTCTAAACTTGTATATGAATGATAATCTCCTTGTTGATCATGAGTGACAATCAACGCAGATGAATCAAAATATCTCCCCCAATCATAAACACCATCATCTTGAACTGTTAAAGTCGTTGTCTTGGTTGAATTACTGAACGATGGTTGAGTAAAACCGGGTTTGCTACCATGAGCTTGTTGACATTCTCTAGCAAAATGTCCAATCTTCGAACACTTGTAGCACTTGAAATTCGATTTATCAAAACCCAATTTGCCACTAAAAGCTTGTTTTCCAGTTTTCTTACAATATCACTGTGACCGTTGAGTTAACATAGCAAGTTGCCATGCCATATCTAACTCATTCAATTGATCATCATCAAGCTCATTCAAATCTTCTATAACCAATTGTGCCTTCCCAACATCATTTATAATCATTCCAAAAGATGAGGAAATGAGAGCAGCAATCAATTTGGCACATTCATCCACCGATTGAACAAAAAATGCACTCTGACTTGATGAAATGGGAATTGTAAAAGTGCAGCCCTTTGAAGAATCAGAATTTCCAGAAGCTCCAGCCATAAAAGCAACACTTGGTGCAGAACTCAGATTTGGCTTTGCTTTAGCATTCAAGCTAGCAGTATTCTCACCATGATACAACTCAGGATTTTGTAAAGTAGCAGTTGACTTCTTTGAATTTAACATTTCCATTTCCCGAGCATGAAGTTCTCCAGTAAGCTCGTGAAATGTCAATGTAGAGTATTCTTTATCATGAGTGAGTAACAAAACATAGTTCTCCCACTCTTCAGGCAAAGCTTCCATAATATTTTCCTTCAAATCAGCATCAGTCTTCTCAATTCCAACTACCTTTAACTCACTAATCAGATGTGAAAATCTTGAAACAAGAGCAGTAATGTTCTCATTGTCATAATGTTGAAAGTTATCAAATTCTTTATTCAACAGTTTCTTCCGACTCTTCTTGTAATCATCATTACCCTCACATCTAGCCGATAAAGCATCCCACAATTGCTTAGATTTCTTACAGGTAACAAATTGATGTAGCAACTCAGTAGGTAGTGCCATCGTAAGGTAACCGAAAGCCTTTTGTTCAAGCTCATATGATTTCCTTTCAGCAATGTCGAAGGTATGAACTTCCTTGAAATTTCCTTGATCACTCGGGTGTTGATAAAGCTTCTTGATCGGAATCCACAAATCGATATCATTCGTGCTTATGTAAGCAGAAAATCGTTGCTTCCAATTTTGATAATCTTCTAATTTCAACAACTTGGAACTTTTTTACTTGTTCCAATTTTGAAAATCGTTGCTTCCAATTTTGAGTTCATCATAGTCTGCATTGCACTCTACATCACGGACAAAGCTTGATATTCCGACATCGTTGAAAATTTTAAGATTCTAATTGTCTGAACTCTATCCGAACTTAAACAGTTTGTCCGAACTCGCTCCGAACTCTTTGCGAACCTCAAACAGTGCCGAACTTCAAACAAACCTTAGCTTTGCCGAACTATACCCGAATGTTGTCCGAACCTATACCGAGCTTACTCCGAACTCTGTCCGAACCACAAACCTATCCGAACCTCAACTGAAACATATATGTATCCGAACCTCGTCGAACACAGACCGAACTCTAACCGAATAGTGACCGAACGCCTTCCGAACAATGTCCGAACTTGGACTTCGGGACGGTTAGTCCGAACCTCACCAGTAATGTCCGAACCTCAACATAATTTTCTCAAAACGCTCGATTTTGGACTGACTTTGACGAGATTTGCAGCAGTTGATCAAAAAATGTGATGAAAAATGATTTAGGAGCAAAATTTTCATAAAAACCTCGATGGATGTGATCAAAAATTTGTAAAAACACTCGAAAATCACCAAAAACTACTCATTTCGTTTCAAAAACTCCGAAAATAGCAACCACAGATCAGTAGATTGAACCAGAATGCTCTGATACCACTAGAAAAGTCGTGAGCGTTGGATCGTCTACTCAATCTAGCTATTCGGAACACGAAACAAGTAATTAACCGATTGTTTTATTGATCAAAGAATAATTAAAATCAGTAACACTCAGGTACAGACTCAGAGAATCCCACCTCAGAAACACACACTTAAGACTAACTCAGATTCTCACTCGTGCCCAAAGCATTCAACAAGCTCACTATATATAGTTGCTGGCCGAACCAAGTCCGAACTCCAGGTTCGGCATGTCCGAACTCCAGGTTCGAACCAAGTTCTGCTGGCAGTAAACCTAGCCTTGAACTTGGTTCCTGAATCTTGATTGGATACTTCACACGACGCACATATCAGGTATCAACAGCCTACTCAGACGCTGATCATGCAGGTTGTAGACTAGACAGAAAAAGCACATCAGGAAGCTGTCAGATGCTAGGAGGTAAGTTGGTATGATGGACATCCAAGAAACAAAACTGTGTATCAACTTCAACCGCTGAAGCTGAATATGTTGCTGCTGCCAGCTGCTGCTCTCAAGTAATATGGATGCAGACCCAACTCAAAGACTACGAGATAAATCTCACTAAGATACCAATTTTCTGTGATTCAAAGAGTGCTATCTCCATCACATCCAATCCTGTCCATCACTCAAGGACAAAGCACATCGACGTCAGGTATCACTTTATCAAAGATCATGTTGAAAAAGGACACATTGAAATGTACTTTGTCCCAAATAAACTCCAGCTTGCAGATATCTTTACTAAACCTTTAGATGAAAAGAGATTCTCATTTTTACTAAGCAAGTTGGGGATGCTAAACATGACTGCAAACTAAAAATTAATATACATAATAATAAAAAAATAAAAATATATTAATTATTATAATAAAAAATTAAAATTAAAAAAAAATAAAAAAGGGGGAGAAGGGAAGTCAGCTCAATAACTACCTGTATTTTTTTCCTGTACTCCCAAATAACTTCTCTAAAAAGTTGACTTCTCAAACAAAAAGCTTAAATTTCTAGAACCAAAAACATCAATAATGACCTATAAGAATAGGCTGTCAAATCCATCTGCTCTCTCCTCTATTCATCTCATCATCTCAACTTGTCTTTAAAAGAAGCACAAAAGTAAAATTTCCAAGCAAATCAAAAGAAAAAAACTCAACCATGTATTTCAAAGAACTTTCTCCACCATTACCTGAAAACACGACATTCCCTGTTCCTCACCTTCACAACCTCATGCTTTACATACCCTGTGGAAACAGATTTTGGTCCTATCAACCAATGATGAAGTTTCTCAAAAATTGCCCCATAGGATATGCACTAACTCTTGATATTCCAATCAACTACTCCCTACTTCAAGAATTCTGGAGGAATGTTGTTCTCATTGTCAAGGATGGAGACAATGCCTTAATAGGAAAATCTGTCTATGCAGTAATGTTTGTTTTTGATCAACATCTGATCAGAAAAGCACTTCAAATCAAAGACAACCCATCTGCTCCCAGTCACTTTGACCAAGATACTATGATCAAAACTCTTCTTGATATGGGATACAAAGGAAATCTATATGAAGGGAAAGCTGACAAAGTTCACCTTCCACATCTATGGCAATATTTTTTCTCTCAAATTCAAATTTGTTTCTCATCAAAATACTCTGATCATCATCTCTCTGATGAGGACACTCAATGTGTCATGCATGCTCTCATTCAAGGTCACAACATGAATTCTCTCTGTACCTCATAAGACGCATGCAAAGAAATCTCCACAGACCCTTAAATGAAAGATTCATTCTATATCCCAGATTTTCAACAAAATTAACCCTTCAAGCATTAAACTGGGAAACAATACCAAGATGAATCAAAACAAGCAAGTAGTATCTCAAAAGGGAATATCTCCTGGTGGACTATCAATTTCCGGACTTCCAGATTTCAATGGATATTTTCTCCCATCCACAGGAAGGCAAACTTCTTTGCATCTTTATATCTCTCTTCAAATGGAAGCGAGATTCAAAGCCTTCAAAATTCGTGGTCACAACAGATACCAGAATAGATGCACGTGTACAGACATTTGTACCTGTCTTAAACTCTCTGTATAAATTTCGTGATTAAATAAATTCTTATTCTCTTGATCAGAAATTGTGTAGAATGTCTCCTCAAAAATCAAATTATCTGAGCAATAAATAATTATTTTTTTTGGCTCGGATAAATGCGGTAATTAATTCGCTAATTATTCACATAAAAGCCAACAGTAATTTTTGTTATTGTTCAGAATAAAAGCGTCTGTTCGAATTAATTATAGCCATTATAGGAGAACCTTGAAAAATGGAACGGCATGAGGAGATACCTATAAAAGAACATCAAATCCTCTCATCAAAATCCCACTGTTCAAAACACAAACCTGAGAAATCACAAATGGTATCCTCATCTGCAACCCCTGCGATGATCACTCGGTCCAAAGGAAAAATCCCTAGAAACCCCTCTGCTCAAACCCTAAATCTAGATTCCTCATCCTCCGAGTAACCACCCAGACGATATTTCACCATAGACACCTTTAACCAACCTTGCGACCTGAACCCATCTGCATACTCATCAAACCTCCAACTAATCATAGAAGCCCTGAATAATTCTTCTCAACTTGCCACAGCCTTAACCATCAACGAACCATGCCCAAAATCAGCCATTCTAAATTTTTGGGCAACCGTCAAGATGATAGATAGAGACATGAAAGGAAAGGTGAACACAGATAACAACATCACTCTCCAACTATCTGATCTGAGAAAAATCTTCCCATTACCAGATAACTTCTCATCCTTCTCTCTTAACCCAGAAGATCCAGCCCTGTTAGAACTGATCATTGAAATCACCGGAGGCAAGTTTGAAGAAAATGGTCACATCTCAAATCTCAGAGTAAGTCAGCTAAAGCCAGCCTGTAGATTTACTACTGACTTACTCAACCACACCATGACATCCAAGAAGGGCTCCATGGATCAGATCAACGAAAATGTTCTCGCCATTCTTTACAGTCTATGCTTCAATAAAGAAATCGACATGGCCTTGCTAATCTGGAAAGATATGGAGAAAAGAGTCAAAGAAAAATCAAAAGGCAAGAAGTCAGAATTTGTGCCCTACGTCAGATTTCTGGCACAAATGATCAGAGATAAAGTAAGAGCAAAGGAAAATGAAGAAATGCATACAACCAAAATGTATCACATCAAAGGTATCTATAGACCAGGTACACATATAGAATTTTGCAATTTTCCATGGGGTATGATAGTTAATTTAGAATACAACAATCCAATTCTTCATAAATTTCTCATCAAAGCCAAAAAGTTCAAATCAAATCCTGATCAGTCGTCCACTTCAACCAACACCACAACATCACCATCAGAAGAAATGGCTGACCACAACCCTTCCTCTCCTCCACAAAAAAAACTCACCACATAAGGAAACCCTACCATGTTCCCCACATACCCCACATGCGCCAACCTTCTCAGCCCAACACTCTCCAAATAAAACCAAAAGCCAGCATTCATCACCACAAGCATCCCTCCAAGAAGCCTTTGCCCAATTTCAAACCCAAGCAACAAACTCACCCCAACTTGACATTCCCATCATAGCCACACATCACAATATCTTCTCGGACTTAGTAAGTGAAGATGATGATGTAACAACAAGTGGAGACTCTAGAAGTCAAGGAAACTTGGAAAAGAGCAACACTGATGTGTTCAGTGCAAGCTCATAAGAGACATCCTCACAAAGAACACATCCGTCTAAGGACTCTTTAAAAACACAGGAGGTAAATCCAACTTTGGATGAACTAGTGAATGTGGAAGACCTATACACACTCAACATAGCTGAGTTAACAGGCACTGGTAAAAATCTCAAGGAGAAATCAACCAGTCCAACAGAGAGGCATGTCTTGTCCTCTAGTATATTACCCCCTGGTGCTGCATCAAAATCTGACTTTGAGAATTTTTCAAAATATCTCACTGATCTGCTCAATGACTTCATGAATGAGAAAAAGCAACAAAATACAGAACTACACCAGAATTTCTGCAATAGTGCTGTACAAATCGAAGAGTTGTCAAAACAGACAGAAAGCAACAGTCAGAAAATAGCTGAACTACAAGAAGAGTTGAAAGTGATGAAGAAAAACAGTAAGAAACAATTCAATAAGATTTCTGACCAGCTGAGAGCATTACAAGAAAGGGACTGGCAGCTAAAAGGAGGAAAACAAGAATTGCTACAAACTCAGATAAAGGAACTGAATAAGATGGCTCAAAAAGCTCTGAAATTCTATGAAGCCGAAGGAGAAGAGCTGTTAAATAAAATCAAAGCAGATTTCAGCCTTCTACACAAGGAAATAAAAGACGAAGGCTCAAATCTGATAAAGATAAATTCTGATCAGATTCTCCTAGAGAAAAGAATGAAGAATTCATCCACACAAGTAAAAGAAGCCAACCCACTTAAGAAATCCTCAAAAAGGAAGGCCACAGCTTTTCCGGTTATCAATCTTGATGACTCTCCTCCCAGCTCAAAGCGAAAGACAACTCCTGAAGAAATCGAACCCTCTCCCAACAGAAAGAAACATGATCAATGCAAGCCCAGCCTAACTCCTGATCACTCAATGCCACCACCACCACCACCAAGACCACCCACATAGAAACCGAGTAAGCCAGTGGGTCCACCCTCATCAGGTACCTCCCATCAAAACTCATGCTACAGGAACATCAAAACCTACCAATGAATCGGTGAAAGGCAAGGAGAAAACCATAAATCCAGGGGGGGATACCTCAATGCTCCTGAAATTTCAATATCCTCTCAATCTCTATTTGAAGAAAACTACGGAAAAGAAAAAAAGGATTGAAGAGGAACTATGGCATGAAAAAAGAAGATGCGAAGACATATTCCTCAAAGAAACCGAGCAACCTCCTCAAATGAGCCCAATGAGCAAAAAACATCTTTGAGGAGAAAATCAATAATGTGCCATTTGAAAGAAACAAGATACATTCAGATGCCACCATCGTGGAGATTGATGAAGTCAAGGAAAAACAACAAAAGGGAAATCCTCTCCCTCACTATTTCAACTCCTACAGGATCACTACGAGTGCAAACAATCGTCAACCTTACACATTCACCGATGCAGATCTTGATCAACTCACTGAAATGTATATTATGTCCCTCATTAAAAGCTTAATAGAAAATGGTTCAACAAGTCTCAAAAGTAGATGAGCAATACATCGACTCAGAGAGGCAGGAAAGAAGATATACAATAGGTTTGCTCTAGTTGACTATGAACTAGCAATACACACAAATCTGAAGAAACTTGCCATCCAAACTGCAATTGAATAACTTCCCCCTGAATTAAAGTGGACAGGATCCAAAGTAATTCCAAGCACTGGCGAAATAGGAATCTGCTTCAGAAATCATAACACACAGAAGAGGTTCTTTAGAATCAGCCAGTGTCATGCTTACTCCAATACATGACTAGAGTTCATCTCATTCCTACTAAATGAAAATAGAGAGACTGAACCTGAGACTATAAGAAGAAAGGAACTTATGCTCAAAACAATAGAAGCTCTGAAGCTACACAGAGTGCTACAAAAAGAATTGCGCAAAGCTTGTTGGGGTCCTCTTCCCAAGAAACTACGTGTAAAAGAAGACTCTGTAACTGGATTTCTTTCATAATGAAAATGCGTAAGACGAATCTTACTAGAGGTTTGCTTGATCGTAGAGTGAACACAAGATGTAAATAAAAGTTTGTTTTATTGAAATCAACAAAGACTCAATTACAAACACTCAATGAAGCTCTCTGGAGAAACACTCTCAAACACACATAGTTTGATCTTGAATATTTGACGATGCATAGTTTCTTTCTTTCTTATCAACAGCTTCAGAAGACTTGAAGTTGTGATGAATTCTTTCCTTTGAGTACCTAGCCAACATAAATAATCTTGGCACAAAACTTCTCTTAGATAATCCAAGATATATGTTTTGAAAATGTTTTTCGTATCTTGCGTCGATCAATCGAAAACAAATAAGAAGTAAAATCTTTTTGGCTTTTACGAAGTTTATATAAAAAAAAACCTAAACTCTTTTTGATTTTTCAAACTTATGTTAAAACACACCAAAAATCTTTTTGTACTTTTCTTGAACTGAAATGAAATTGCAATACAGAAACAAACTCTATTTTCGGTATTTTGCGAGAAAGATCACGATGCGAGATCATATCAGTCATAACGCATCTAGCACATTTCAATTTCGGTCTTAATCAGCATGCAAGTCAAGATAATCGCAAATACAACATTTATGTTTATTTCAGCATGCACCAATCAATTTTTATCGTTTTCAGATATGCTTAAGGTAATTCTTGTCATGCACTGATAAATCGGTCTCCACTCTATCAGAAATACTAGAAAATCATCATTTTTAACATATATAAGCAAATTTGCTTTGAGATTTAATCATCCTTGATGAGTCACGCAAAAATAAAGCAGAACCCAAAATACCTAACAATCAGGTCGGTCTTGTGGACACGCAGAGAAAGCCCAAGTATTTGAGAAAATAAAAAAGCAAAACAAGTTGAAGTTGTATAATCCAACAACAATCAGGTCAGTTCTTCCGAACGCGCAGAGAAAGTCTGATCGATTATACGAAACACAAATGCAAAATAAGCAGAATGTCAAACAAACAACAATCAGGTCGATCTTTCGATACGCGGAGAAAGTCCGATCGTTTGACAAAATAAAGAAAATCAAACAAGTTTAAATCTTTCAAAATGAAAACATGCATTCATCAGGATATCTCATTATTCTATTTTTGTCAGAATCATCATATAGCATTCATCAAGAAGCAAATAACCAAAGATTATCAGGCAAGCTTTATGTTTATATCTTACTTGCAGATATCAGATTAGTCATGCACATTTACAGATTACACAAGTACCTACAACCTTTAGACTTAGT
>JBCNJP010014017.1:0-11542 GCA_039602395.1 Deinandra increscens subsp. villosa
AATGACAACAGAACCATCCAATTGGAACCGGCATGTATGATAATGGTTCACTTCATAAGTTGTATCCGGAAATTGTAAAGACACACGAACATCACTGCATCTTGATAATAATCTTCAATCTTCACCGAATTGTAACACATTCTGATCTTTATGAAAACAAACACGATCAGCATCTTTAATCATGGAAATTCCCCCTCAGCATCAAATCCATCCCAATATATTACTCCGGTAAACGTATATCTCGTTGCAGACTGGAATCTGACCAAGTCTTTCGACAACTCAAGAATGTATCGGGCATATGACAGAGAGTTCCAAACCATAATTGAAAACTTTGACTTATCGGTTCACACGAACATCAGAATATACCACCTTTCCATGAAGATCAAAAACCACCATCATCCCTGAACTGATTGCTTTTGAATATTCACTTTTTCAATTATGAAACTTTGAAAGTTTTTAGGGTCCCCATTTCCCCCCTAAACAAGTGAAATATTCAAATCTTCAATTTCTTATGATTCCAACCCCGTATTCTTGTAGTGGAATGATAAACTCAAGTGGCCCACAACGGAATCTTTAATCTCATTTAATATTCAGTTTGTGTAGAATGATAATCTCCGACAAACGTTCCCAAGTAATCATAACCATGTCTCCGAATCTCTGTCCATCATCAGAAACATGTATTCTTGAATCTCTGTCCATCATCAAGAACAACAATGACTACTCACAAACTCATTTCTTGAAATTCGATCACTAACTCGTAACAAGTATCGGAATTTGGATTTTCTTCAAACATAACACCCCACAACTACCAAATAAATGGTAAACCCGATAGCTGATCCGCTTCTTTGAAATTCCCACCTAACGAGGGTTCGGGGGCAGCGCCCCTGAGAAGCGGGGTCCAAGGGGCGGCAGCCCCTGGAGGGGTCCAAGGAGCAGAGCCCCTGGCTGGGGCCTTGTCCGATCTACCTCCGAACCAGATCCTCCGAACCCTCTCCGAAACTGACCTTCGGACCTAGTCCGAACCTGACCATCGGAACCTCCTCCGAACCTGACCTTCCGACGTCCGAACATGTCCGAACTCTGTCCGAACCTGGAGTTCAGAGCGGTTATTTTTCAGATCTGTTCTTCGGCCGAACGTTGTCTGAACTCGAACTGTAAATTTTTGAAATCGAACCAGACTCAGAATTTGATCGAATTTGGACATCCAGAGGCTTCTGTTAGGTAACAACATGACTCAGAAAGACTCGATTGATTGAAAATCAATCAGAAACACTTTCAATCACCCCTAACCGAAGGTTTAACGTCTCGAAATGAAGAAAAACGATAGATTTTGACCATAGAAAGAGCCAACGGCTCTGATACCAACTGAAAAACCGTATACGGATCGATTCTATGGATGAGATGGAAGTTTTGTCATTGATTCGTGTCAAATGATTACATGACCGAAGGAGTATACAAACGTTTAAGCTCTGGGGGAGGTTGGACAGAACCTCCCCCCTCAACACAGACACTGGACAAAAACTTACAAAGAAATACAAAGACGAAACTATTTATACTTCTTAATTCTGTCCGAACTGGGGTACCTCCGAACCCGGTCCGAACTAGCTCCGAACCTGGAGTTCGGACCACCTTCGGACACCCCCGAACTTGGAGTTCGGTTAGGGTTCGGACCCTAGATCTTGTCCACTCTCAAATCTGTCTGTTCGTCAATTCGAACAGTAACGACCACACAAGGTTCATGCACTAACAATGGATGATTCAAAGAATCAACAGCAACAGAAATTGAAGAAGGTTAATTTGAAGCAATTAAAGAAATATGTTTTTAAAGCTCAAAAAGTTCAACCTGAGAGGTTTTACAAACTCAAGGGTTCTGTCAGGACCGATTTCACATCGAGAATCTCGACCTTGAGCAAGAACGAAGGTGAGATTGAGGAGACGGGATGGAGAGAATCAAAGATAATACATGACAAGTAAATGATAAAACCAACCGATTCATTGATTATTGTTGAATGATTACAACGAACCGAATGATTACAAACTCGTCATAGGAAATCCATGGTCACATTGGGTTGAGCTCAAACCCAATGTGTGACTCTCTCTCTAGAAATGATAGCTCACATCTCTCTAGAACATCCTTATTCATTTTATTCATCATTATTCATCATCTATCTAATGAGGCTATCCCTTCCTATTTATAGAGAGCCCATGTGCTCACTAGCCCACTAACTAGCTAACACACATAAAATGAGCTAAATACAAATAAAACAAATGACATAATTATTATTAATTAAATCAAAGATGATTTAATTAATATGAAGCTTGACTCGCTCGAACCGATCTTCCGTTGACTTTTATGTTAACCGTTGACCCGAACGGTTGACTTTTCAAGAAAACGTCTTCGGTCCAAACTTGCAAGCCTCGAGCATCACAACCCGCGTCTCTGAATCAAATCACAATGGATTCTTCAACCGAATTATTCGAGAATAGATTTGATGGCGTCAGTCATACTTATTAAAAGTTCCAACAATTCCCCCTTGACTGACGCTTTCAAATCTGTCATACAGGTGAAGAACCGCTCTGTCGTGCATCTTCATAGAATAACTGATAAACCGGAATCTCTCTGTTGTAAAGGTTCCCCCTTTGAATAAGCTTCTTCTGTTCTTGTTGCTCCAGTTGAGAGCCAAGTGCTGCAGTTCACTCGGTTCACACGGTCGGGTACAATACTAAGAATGCTGAACGTTGGAGTCAAATTCACAACAAATCGAATCAGATAAACCAATCAAACACTGAAAATGCTCCAACTTCTGATAATCGACCCGATAATCCAAATCCATAGAAGTTCCCCCTTTTCTCTAAATCCCTCTGAAAACATCTGATGAGGAAGCGGAAAATCAGATGCAGAGAGTGGAACCGTTCCGCTCAGTTCCGAAGAGAAAACGGTACTGAAATCCTGAAATCGGACAATCTTGCGAAAAACCGGAAGCCGGGTGCTAACAGTTGTGAATGATCCATGAATACTGAACTTGTTCCGCGTGACTGGGTTGGATGCAAAAATAATGTCAAATCGGTGAAAAACTGAGATCACGAGCGTAAACGCAAAATTTATTCATAACCGGAGTCTTCATAATTTTGGGCGAAGAAAATCGAGCTCGGAAAAAATATTCCGTGAAGAATTCTGAGTCAAACGGTGCAATTTCGAATGAATCTGAGAAGACCGTAAAATTTTATTCAAGTAACGGCCTTCCGTTAGAGATTTAACGGAATATTCCAATATTTAACTGAGATTCCAGTTAATTCTGTTAGATGACATCAGCGCTGCATCAGCTAAACAACTTGAAGTGAGACATAACGAAAAAGTCGCAGACTTAACCGAGAAGCGAAACCAGTCCGTCAGTGGTCGTTAGCTAACGTGGCTTTGACGTCAACAAAAACTAGAAACCCGGTCGAATAAACGGAATAAATCCAAGACCAATAAAAATTTTCGCAATTCCGTTCGGGCGTTATCTCATAAGTCTCGTTAAAGACCGATATGAAAATACCCGTGTTTAACGAAAATGCCATGAAAAAAATCCATTAGTCTTAAAAATCTCTAAAAGAAACACAATCCATGTGCCTTAAAATCATCCAATCAGGTTTGAGATTGAAAATCTCATCAACGGCTGGAATTTAATGCAGATTAACAGTTGGATCGAGATCTGTGTGAGAAATTCGCTGACCAATCAGATTGCAGCAATAAAAGCACACACTTCGATCCTGTGGTTGACATCTGAAAGATCCTACGGCGATAGAGGGCTGATCCACGTGAAAGAGAATCCAGCCACTCACAGGCAGACAGCGCATGGACCTCCAACGGTTGTCTTATGAGGAAGGGGCCCACGTGATTTATTTCTAACCAATGGCAAGACAACAGCAATAAAGGAGAAACATGTCTTTCTCTTCTATCTGGTCCCACGATGACACACCTCCACCAATGGCAATGCGACAGCGGAAAAGGAATGGACAGGTTTGACCAAATTAGGAGAGAGAACATTCTCCACAGGCGAATAACATGCTGACACGTCATCAGCCGTACCCACCTGCGTCTCCTTCCACCTGCGAAACCCTAATGACCGCCGGAACTTTTGCATGTCACCGGAATAATACAACCCCACATCGGAAAATCGTATTTCGGCCATAACTCCCATAATACTTAACGAAAATCATCAAATCTTATACCGTTGGACTCGTGATCTCATCCTCTACGATCCTAGACGAACAAAAACCTCTGAAAATTATTTGAACGTAGACCCAGATGTTGAGTTCAGTCGAGATCGCCAAGGTAAGTTGAGATCGCCAAGGCCATTCGAGATCGCTAAGGTTTATTTGAGATCGCCAAGGGGGATTCGAGGTCGCCAAGAGCAAAAACGAAATCGCCAAGTCGAGATCGCCATGAACAGTTCCAGATCGCCAAGACAATCTTCAAGCTCACCTGAGATCGCCAAGTACATCTTCAAGAGCATCTCAGGTCGCCAAGAACACCTTCAACAGCTGTGAGATCACCAAGGCAATCTTCATAAAAATGAAGAACACCAAGAACACCGTGAAACACACACTACTGTGTGTTTCTCCAGATCTGCCCAAACCGTTGTGTTTCAGACAAAACCGATGCTCCCAATGGATCCGGAATGCGTTTTCCTTCAAGATTCATACTTTATTTCATCCAAAAACACTGATTTTAGCAACAAAAACTCAGAATCAAAGCTCAAAAAAATCTTCAAAACCCCAAAAACGGGAAAACTCTAACAGCTTCGTTTTTCTTGCTCAGATCTCGCATTTCTTCACAGATTTGAACATATGGAGCATGAAAGCATATATAAATGAACCCAATAACAAGAATCTATCATCAGATTCATCCAGAAATCATCAATCAGCTCCAAAAATAAGAAAAAGTAGAAAAAGTCTCCAAAGTGGGTATTCCAATCAGCACCTCATTCAAGCTCAAAACCACAGATTCGAGTGACCAGATTCACGGTGAGATGAATCTGATCGGTACCCGCTCTGATACCATTTGTCAGGACCGATTTCACATCAAGAATCCCGATCCTGAGCAAGAACGAAGATGAGATTGAAGGAGACGGGATGTAGAGAATCAAAGATAATCTAAAACAAGAAATGATAAGATCAAACGATTCATTGATTATTGCTGAATGATTACAACGAACCAAATGATTACAAACTCGTCATTGGAAATCCACGGTCACATTGGGTTGAGCTCAAACCCAATGTGTGACTCTCTCTCTAGAAATGATAGCTCACATCACTCATTATTCATCTATTATTCATCACTTATTCATCATCTATCTAATGGAGCTATCCCTTCCTATATATAGAGAGCCCATGTCTCTCTCTCTAGAATGATAGCTCACATCACTCATTATTCATCTATTATTCATCACTTATTCATCTCTTATTCTCTCATCTATCTAATGGAGCTATCCCTTCCTATATATAGAGAGCCCATGTGCTCACTAGCCCACTAACTAGCTAACACACATAAAATGAGCTAAATACAAATAAACAAATGACATAATTATTATTAATTAAATCAAAGATGATTTAATTAATATGAAGCTTGACTCGCTCGAACCGATCTTCCGTTGACTTTTACGTTGACCGTTGACCCGAACGGTTGACTTTTCAAGAAAACGTCTTCGGTCCAAACTTGCAAGCCTCGAGCATCACAACCCGCGTCTCTGAATCAAATCACAATGGATTCTTCAACCGAATTATTCGAGAATAGATTTGATGGCGTCAGTCACACTTATTAAAAGTTCCAACAATTCCCCCTGTTTCTTTAGAGGTAAGTACTGATTTCAAGATGGGTGAGTATTTTTGGTTCGCGTGAACACAAGGTCAGAGTTTCCTCAGCAGATGTGTCACGGAATGTTTTCAATGATAATGACAGTACGCGCGAACACAAGGTCAGAGTTTCCTCAGCAGATGAGTCACGGTATGTTTTCAATGATAATGATGGGACGCGTGAACACAAGGTCAGAGTTTCCTCAGCAGATGTGTCACGGTCAATGGATGGATGTGAGATGTTTCTCACTTATCGATGGATGTGTGAAGATTCACACTTATGAGGAATGTGTGATATTTCACACTTATTGTATGTTTGAAATCAGCACTTTCCGCAAAAGAAATACTCAAGTGTGTTGGTTAACTTACTTAGCACAGACTTAAGCAGATTCAAAGGATTTTTCTAACTGTTTTGACTTAAAGTCCACAATTTTATGGTTTTAAGAGTTTAATCACATGATTTGCCTAATTCTTATTTTGCTGAGCCTACCGACACATCGAATGATAGAATTACTGATCGATTGGATCATATCCTATGGTCAGATCACAAGACCAGAATTATATCATGTTCCCTATAGTTTGCCCAACCAAAACCAAAATTTTCTGGTTTTCTTTCTTAAAGTTTATTTTAAGCATTGCAGAAATGCACAAATCTTGTTCTTAGACTCAAGTACCCATCAAGTTCCTTTACAAAAGTTTTTGGGAATTACTCGATTCTAATTTACATGATTTTTATTTATTTTTGCAAATTTTTTTGGAATTTTCTTCAATTTTTCAGTATTTATTGAAGCATCACTAAAAATTCAAGATTTTGACTTTGTCATCAGGTATTCAACAAGTGTCTTCACAAAAGTTCTTTGAAATGACCCGATTCTATTTTTAGTAATTTTTATTTATTTTTGCAAATTTTTGTGATTTTCTCTAATTTTTCAACCGTGAGTCGGTTTAGGCCAGACCGACTGACACAAAGACACAAAATAAAACAAGAAAAATATTTTTGGTATTTTCTGGATATAGGATTGACTCTTATAAAATATCTTATTTATAGTCATGAAGGATGACCAAGAAAAAGAAAAATTAAAGTTAAAATCTTTTTGCGTTTTTCAGAAAAAAATTTTGAAAGATAAAATCTTTTTGGTTTTTCATGCTGGGATCTGAAAAAATAGAAAACAAGATAAAATCTTTTTGTGTTTTCATCCAAAATTTTAAAGACAAAATCTTTTTGGCTTTTCAACTTGGTGTCAGAAAGATTGAAACAAAAAAAATAAAATCTTTTTGGATTTTCAAGATCTGATTATTGTGGTTATGGATCAAACAGAGATAATACCTCTAAAACGACACAACCTAAGACTAAGGCACTTATTCTAAAGGAACCTAAAGAAGAGTTTACTCAAAGTTAATCATTCCTATTGATTGTACTAGGAAGTTAAACCTAGAAACATCAAATCCCTTGGTGAAGAGATCTGCAAGTTGATTTTCAGAGGAAACATGAACTAAGGTAATAAGCTTTTTCTCATGACAGTCCCTAATAAAGTGATGCCTAATCTCTATGTGTTTGGTCTTAGAGTGCTGAACAAGGTTCTTAACAATGAACATGGTAGCAGTATTATATATGTTAATAGGGGTGGACATGAAATTCAAACCGTAGTCCAGAAGCTGATTCTGGATCCAGAGTACTTGAGAACAGCAGGAGGCAGCTGCAATGTATTCCGCTTCAGCAGGTGAAGTAGACATGGTTGACTGCTTCTTGCATTGCCACGAAACCAATCGATTCCCAAGATTGAGCTCCTCCGGTGGTTGACTTCCGATCCATGTTGCAACCCCATAGTTGTTTCGGAGGCATGTTATTTGCTTGGAACATTTGATTTCCAGAGTTAAAGTCAGACATGGTGAAACAAGTTGTGTTTCTTCACAAAAGAGCTTAATGGGTCAAACGGGTCGAGATCTCAGAAATTGCTTCAACGGATGCTAAGATTGAGGTTAATTGCTCGGAACCTACAAAACAAACATCTTGAAGCTTATTTAGTCCAATTAAATCAAGCAACAATCTGAAAATTGAGATTTTCAATTATTTCAAGACTTAGAAAATTTTCCAGCCATGTTCTTGAGCATAATCACTAGGTTAAAATCAAATTTCACGAAATCAAGTTTTTATTGCACCAATAGTTTAGGAATTTGCTTAGGAACAGATTTGTTAACTACAACAAGCTCCAAAAACCACTCAATCTATGTGAAATCGGATCAAACAGTGATTCTTATGAAAAACTTCCAAGAACACAATTTTTGCTCTAAAATCTTCAATACTTGATGTTTTTGAGTGATTCAAGTTGCTATCATCCCTAAATCATGAGTCTAACATGTATGCATGTTCAATTTTGACTCAAAATCAGTGGAAGATGGACTTTATTTTTTAAAAGAATTGCACAGCACGTATGCTCTGTGTTCGCATAGATCTGGAAATCTCAAAAATTGACCCATTTATTGTGATTATTGATGAAATCTAAGCATTCCAACAGATTCCTTGTGAAATTTCGTTCAAAATAGGTCAAGGAATCAAGCAACCAACTAGATTTAATGACTTGAATGAGTGATTCTTCAAGTTTTTGAGAAAACTCAAGAACATGAAGAACAATGGCTCTGATACCATTTGTCCGGACCGATTTCACATCAAGAATCCCGATCTTGAGCAAGAACGAGGATGAGATGAAGGAGACGGGATGAAGAGAATCAAAGATAATAAATGACAAGAAATGATAGATCAAACGATTCATTGATTATTGCTGAATGATTACAACGAACCGAATGATTACAAACTCGTCATTGGAAATCCATGGTCACATTGGGTTGAGCTCAAACCCAATGTGTGACTCTCTCTCTCTAGAATGATAGCTCACATCACTCATTATTCATCTATTATTCATCACTTATTCATCTCTTATTCTCTCATCTATCTATGAGCTATCCCTTCCTATATATAGAGAGCCCATGTGCTCACTAGCCCACTAACTAGCTAACACACATAAAATGAGCTAAATACAAATAAACAAATGACATAATTATTATTAATTAAATCAAAGATGATTTAATCAATATGAAGCTTGACTCGCTCGAACCGATCTTCCGTTGACTTTTACGTTGACCGTTGACCCGAACGGTTGACTTTTCCAGAAAACGTCTTCGGTCCAAACTTACAAGCCTCGAGCATCACAACCCGCGTCTCTGAATCAGATCACAATGGATTCTTCAACCGAATTATTCGAGAATAGATTTGATGGCGTCAGTCACACTTATTAAAAGTTCCAACAATTCCCCCTTGACTGACGCTTTCAAATCTGTCATACTGGTGAAGAACCGCTCTGCCGTGCATCTTCGAAGAATAACTGATAAACCGGAATCTTTCTGTTGTAAAGGTTCCCCCTTTGAATAAGCATCTTCTGTTCTTGTTGCTCCAGTTGAGATCCAAGTGCTGTAGTTCACTCGGTTCACACGGTCGGGTACAATACTAAGAATGCTGAACGTTGGAGTCAAAATCACAACAAACCGAATCAGATAAACCAATCAATCACTGAAAATGCTCCAACTTCTGATAATCGACCCGATAATCCAGTTCTATTATTGTTCCCCCTTTTCTCTAGATCCCTCTGAAAACATCCGATGCGGAAGCGGAAAATCAGATGCAGAGAGTGGAACCGTTCCGCTCAGTTCCGTAGAGAAAACGGTACTGAAATCCTGAAATCGGACAATCTTGCGAAAAACCGGAAGTCGGGTGCTGACAGTTGTGAATGATCCATAAATACTGAACTTGTTTCGCGTGACTGGGTTGGATGCGAAAAATAATGTCAAATCGGTGAAAAACTGAGATCCCGAGCGTAAACGCAAAATTTATTCATAACCGGAGTCTTCATAATTTTGGTGAAGAAAATCGAGCTCGAAAAAATATTACGTGAAGAATTCTGAGTCAAACGGTGCAGTTTGGAATGAATCTGAGAAGACCGTCAATTTTATTCAAGTAACGGTCTTCCGTTAGAGATTTAACGGAATATTCCAATATTTAACTGAGATTCCAGTTAATTCGGTTAGATGACATCAGCACTGCATCAGCTAAACAACTTGAAGTGAGACATAACGAAACAGTCACAAACTTAACCGAAAAGCGAAACCAGTCCGTCAGTGGTCGTTAGCTAACGTGGTTTTGACGTCAACAAAAACTAGAAACCCGGTCGAAATATGGTGGAATAAATCCAAGACCAAAAAAAATATTTTCACAATTCCGTTGCGGCGTTATCCCGTTTGTCTCGTAAAAGACTGATAAGAAAAACCCCGTATTTAACGAAATAATGCAGAAACATTAATTAGTCTTGAAAAATCTCTTAAAGAAAAAACCATGATCCATGTTTTTGAAATCTGACCAATCAGATTGAAGAATTAGGATGATCCAACAGGTTCAGAACAAATATTTTCTGACAAGGAATTCCCGCTTCATTACGTGGATGCTCAGAAAATATCAAAAGTTTTTGTGAAGAATGGTGATCCAAAGCTCAAGAAGAAGCAATCAGATAAATTTTCTTCTAGAGGATCTAATTCTACTCCTAAGAGCCCGACATCCAAATGGTATAATGATCATAGGTTTTAGGTATATGATAATTTTTATGATCATTTTGGAGACACTCATTTTTGTGAAGCTATGCAGGGACAAAAGAGGAAAAATGTACACGATCGCTTGTGTTACAAGTCCCGACAAAAAGGGCATATGGCACAAGATTGTCCTATCACTGCTGCTTCTAATCAAAGAAAGGGAAAAGTTCCAAATGTTGGTAAATCTGCCAAATACAAATTCATTGATGAATATGGCAGAGTATTTGATAAATTTCAACCGACATTTTTTAAACGTCAAGGAAGGTTTTTACCTAAATTTCAAAATGATGCATTTGTCGGTTGTTCGTCACAATCAACTGTGACCAGTTCATCAAATACTGATTTACCACCACAACAAATCTGGAAACCTAAAGTGGTTTCCAGATGTAATCAGGGCACTGGTCGACCAGAAGCGATTCGCTTCGGGTCATTTATAAACTAACGTGTTTGACCAGTGTGCATGTACTTCTAGAAGATCTACCGGTGATTGAAAAGTTGCTGATGGAGGTAGGCCTGTGCAAATACCGGGAATTTCCCGCGAAACCGAATATGTCCCGCGAAACCGACCCGTCAATCCCGTTAATATAATTCGTGGGTCGGGAATCGGGTTTTGAATTTTCATTTTCATGGGATTCGGGACATATCCCGCGAATTTATATTAAATACCGATTTCCCGTGAAAATACATAAATAATAAAATAAGTTAGGATATGCATCGTTAAGTCTTAAGTGTTAACTACTCATGTTGGTGGGACTTGGACACTTGGTAGTTGGTAGCATGTTTTTTGGTTTTGGACCTTTCGTCATTTGATGTAATCGGATAAAATTCAGTCATTTTGTTTGGTGATATGGTGTTTTTTTATTTTTTCTATTCATTTTAATATTTCACGGGATTGGCGGGACAAAACCGGGAAACCGAGATAATACCCGAATTTCGAAAATTCATATTCGCGGTTTCACGGGTCGGTACCGGGATTCGAAAAATCATATTCACGGGTTCGGGAAATGCAATTGGCGGGACGGGTCGGGACGGGAAATCCCGAATGCTCAGGCCTAGATGGAGGAGTATT
>JBCNJP010014018.1:0-11537 GCA_039602395.1 Deinandra increscens subsp. villosa
GGTTATAACAGTTCCCAAGTGGATCCGAAAGGGAAAACTGTAGTTGAGGGGAATCCCAGGAGCAAGAACACCAGGGTGGTGGACTTGATCAGCATAGGGCTGATGGTCCATCTTTTTCCTATGATACTGGTGCACATCCAGTTGAGGATAGTATAACACTTACTGAATTGACGACATTATACAAAACTCTACAGGCTCAGGTAACCAGTCTCAATTCGACTGTTGCCAGCCTTGTAATGACCAATCCTGCCGCTGCTCAAGCTCAAGAAGTTCCTGTGGAAGCCCTAATTGCTCAACCGGAAACTTCCCCTGCACCAAGGTTTGAACCGGTTACACAGCATACTGCTGAGATTAGTACTTTGAACCTATTTCCTTTTGGAGGTCAGGCTGTAGAAGCTGATGCTACCAAAAAGGGGGAGAAGGCTAATCCTCCAACACCTGATATTTCTGCTGCTGCAACCACAACTGATGACGATGAAGAGTATGATCAAACAGTGCCACTTCCTGAAGATGCAAGGCAAACAGCCTTTAGGTTAGCCAAGGTTGACCCCTTTTCAGTTGCTGATGGGTTAACCAAGGTGAAGATGAGCTCTCTCATGAAGGTCTTTCCACAGGATCCAAGCCTGTTGGGAATGATTGAAGCAACAATGTTAGTTGCAGGTGCTCAACCAGAGAGCATTCTACAGGTCAAGCAATTCTTGACCAATGTGATTATCCCACAAGAGGAGGCATTAGCCAAGTCTAAAGTGGATGAAATCACAACTAGCTTGTCACTCAACCTGTTGCTGATATGGTTCATAAAGATGTGATTGGTGAAACTTCAGTCATCCAGACTGAAGTGGTTGAAGGTGAAAAAGAAGGAGAGGATGCAACTGAAATCAACAGCTCTGTACTGAAAAATCTAAATGCAGAATCTCCGGCTGAAGTTCAACCGGAAGCGACTCAACCGGAATAATCTCAACCGGAAGACCCAACTGAAGCTGAGATAGCTGAAACTTTGATCCAAATGCACTCCACCTCGGATTCAGAGCCTCCACTGAGCTACAAAAGAAAGAAACAAACCAAGCCAATGAGGATGATCAAGCTGAAGAAGAGTGGAGATTACATAACTCCTCAACCAAGGGTAGAAGATGAGTCTATGGTTGATTCTGACCAGTCAGGTGAACAACTGACTGTGGATGATCTAAATGAAGAACAATTCGTCCATGACTGGGAAAATGATCAAGCCAGGATGAGATCAGAGGCTGCCAAGTCAAATTTGCAACACAAACAGTTCATGGCAGATCTGGATCTCCTCACAAATGACTTTGTGGTTGAAGGAATGGTGGATGAAGCTAGGAAAAGGTCAATTGAATGGAGAATGCAGATATATGACCTTCCTAAGCTGAGTGAACAAGAGAAAACTAGGCTGATCAACATTGCTACCAGAATGCCAACTGTCTTGAATAAAAGCCTAGACAACCTAGAGCTAATGGAAAGGATCAAGAGATGTGCTATCATCAGATGTCTCAAGCCTGCTGCTGAAGTAGAGAAGATGAAGGCCAAAGACATATGCAAAATTGTAGATGAGCTGCTCAAACAAGTCAAAGGAGCAGAGTTTGCTGTGATTCCAAGTCTCCAAATGCCTTTGCCATCTGAGACAGTCACAGGTAACCCCTCATCTACATACATTAAGCCTGAACCATTTCATCCTTCTGACCTACTTGCTGAGTCTCTTCCTACTAATATGTTGGAAAGACTTAAGCACCCAGCCTCTCATGTTCCCACACCATCATCCAAATTCCAGTCCTACAGACCCAGGGGAATGAACCCAAGGCCCAGGGGATCCAGACCTACCAAACCTAGATATATTCCACCAAAGTTGAGGGTAGATAACTGGACTGACATTGCCCCTGCAAAGCCTAAACCCTGTACACCTATTTGGATGTACAACCAACCTTCCTCACCACCCAAAAATACCACACCTTCAGCTCCACCATCACAAACCATGAAACCACCCACCATATCACCAACAATACCTTCTGAATCCACCATATCACCAACAATACGTTCATGTATGGTTAGATTAGCCCGTATGAGATCAACGGCTGTGGTTGATCTCCTTAGTACTATATATAGTTGTTAGCTAGTTCATTCACATGTACCAGATTTAGTACTTACACTTGTAACAGTTTGAACTTGAGTTAATGCAAATAGTACCGAGAAATTTATTATCTTGTGCTCACTAGTTTATGCAATCAATACAATCAAGCTACAAGTATAAGTAAAACAAAGCTTAAGTAAAACAAGTGTGATGCAACTTTATTCCGCAAGGTTGTGATCCACAAGTAAAGAGTTCTTGTTCTGATTATTTTCTCTGAGTAATCAACGGTCCTACAACTTGAATTCCAGCTTCGCTGACGATGTGACCCAGAAATTGTACTTCTCTTAACCAGAAGTCACACTTAGAAAACTTTGCATAGAGTTTCTCGGATCGCAATAACTCTAATATCTTTCCCAAATGTTCACCATGCTCTTCTCGAGTGCGAGAGTAAATTAAGATGTCATCAATAAACACAATTACAAACTTGTTGAGATATGGTTTGCACACTCGATTCATTAAGTCCATGAATATTGCTGGCGCATTAGTTAATCCAAAAGGCATAACTGTAAATTCATAATGGCCATACCTTGTTCTCAATGTTGTTCTCGGAACATCTTCTTCACGCACTCTGACTTGATGATACCCGGATCTCAAATCGATTTTTGAGAAATAACTAGCCCCTTGCAATTGATCAAACAAGTCATCAATTCTAGGCAAAGGGTATTTATTTTTTATGGTTACACGGTTGAGGTCACGATAATCGATGCACATTCGCATTGTGCCATCCTTCTTTTTCACAAAAAGTACCGGCGCTCCCCAAGGTGAAGAGCTGGGTCTAATGAAACCTTTGTCGATTAGTTCCCGAAGTTGATTCTTTAATTCTTGCATTTCTGAGGGTGCAAGTCGGTATGGTGCTTTTGCTATCGGGGATGTTCCAGTTGCAAGCTCAATTTGAAATTCCACTTGTCGTTTCGGGGGCAATCCAGGTAGTTCATCAAGAAACACATCAGGATATTCTGAGACTATAGGTACTTCTTCCAGTTTCCTTTCTCGAGGTACCTCGACCAGATTTGCTAGGTAAGCTTGATCTCCTTTGCGAATACACTTTCCTACTTTCAGTCTGGATATTATCCTCATTGGTTTTGTTTGTCTATCTACAATGATTGTATGAATCTTGTCGTCTGCGGACTTTAATTCTAAAACTTTTTCAGCACAACAAATCTTTGCCTGATATCGTGAGAGCCAGTCCATTCCGAGCACGATGTCAAATTCACTTAGGTCCATAGGGAGGAGTTCTAGATCGAAAGTGGTGTTCTCATATCTTACACTACAATTTCTAATTACTTTGGAGATACTAATCTTTTGGCCATTTGCAGTTTCTACTATATAGGGTGTATCTAACTTATGTGTCGTACATTTTAGTCTAGGTACACACGCAGAGGATATAAAACTCCTATTGGCACCAGAATCAAATAGAATGCTAACAATCATATTATTAACAGAAAACATACCGGAGATCATGTCGTCATTCACACGTGCCTCTTCGGCGGTCATGATATAGAGTCGGGGTTTACCTTTGGAAGTTCCAGTGCCCTTGTTCTTATCATCCCTTCCATTCTCTTTTGCGGACACTCCAAACATCTATGCCCTTTTTCCTTACAATAGAAGCAGACCACTGGTGATTTACACTGCTGATGCGTGTGTCCCACCTTTCCATAATTTTTGCAATTTTCTGCCCGCGGTCTTTTGAAATCCTTTCCATCATTTCTTTTTCCTTGGTCGTTCCTTCCAAATCTTCCCTTCCTAAAGTCCTGACCTTTATCACCAAACTTCCTTTTATTCCCAGAGATGTCCACTTTGATTCCCACTATTCGAATCCATTCATCAGGCAGGGTACTTGTCAGACTTATAGTTGATGCCAAGGTACTAGGACGTGCAAATCTCACGTTTGCCCTTATTTCTGGGCTTAATCCCCATACAAACCTCCTAACTTTGGAAATCTCGGAATCTGCCATGTGGGGAACCAAATTCAACAGCTCATTATATCTATTGATATATGTCATGTAATCGGATCCATTCATTCTCAGATTAATAAACTCATTTTCCAATCTCTCCGCTTCATTCTCCGGAATGAATTTTTCCATGACCATTGCGCGAAACTCTTTCCAACTCAAGCGATAAGATTTATCCTTCCTGTTTTGGCTAAAAATTACTTAAGTTAAATTAGCAAAGTTTGAACCAAATTTGAATGTGAGGTTAGGTGTCTAATATTCAGATATGAAAATAGCTTGAAATAATCCTGGGACAATTACAGAATTCCAGGGACAAATCACTAGAATCCTGGGTAAAAACTTAGATTTGTTTATGAAATCAGTTGAGAAACTTAGCAACACAAACGAATACTCAAAAGTAGGCAAGAACACCGAGATTTGACTAGGGAAAAGCCCTTAGCCCTTAGATGTCTCTAAGGCGCCGCCGGCATAAAAACCCCGGGTAGCGATAACACACGCTACCAATTTATTGATCACCGAAAAGTATTGTTTACAATGAGTTTGCAGAGAATTTAGTACGAGAATACAGTGAGTAAAGCTCGAATGAGCCGAAAAAAGAAAGACTAAGTGTCCTATTTATATGCTAGGTCTTCAACCGTTTCTCCGATATTCCAGGGATCCTCTCTTCAACGTCTCTTTCCGTTATTTGACCGAGTTTCCAGCTAACAACCTTTGACCACGTGTTAAATAAGTCTTCTCCTTGCTTCAAGTGACCGTTAGAAGACTTTGTCAACCTATCCTTGATCAAATAAAGACAACGAAGCAATTAGTAACAATGCCCTAGCATGCAGGGTCATTTCCACATGCTGGGTCATTATAGTAACAAGGGTAACCCTGGATTAGATGATATAATATGTAAAATAAAGTAAAGGCGAACTTCCCTATCTGGAGTTAACATCCCGGGTCATCGAACATTGCCTGCATCCAGGGTCATGTAATCCTGGGTCATACTTGTCCCTTATCTGCACGTGTACCCTGGATTTGCAGCCGAGTATTTTTAGGGTGTAACACTTCCCAAGTCGATTCAACTCCACTTTCCACCAGTTCAGTGCCGCTCCCTTGAAGGATTGGGATGCAAACCTCACCATATCCTTAGTAGCACAGTCATTTATATCCAAGGCAGCTTCAGTTTCTTCTAACCAATTCAAGGCATTGGTAGCCCCCTTATATCCTCTGAATATACTAGGTTTACAGGCCATGTATGTCTTATAAGAACATCCTCTCTTCTTCTCCTTTTCTGACTTACGTTCTTTACTCCTTGACCTTTTCCTTGAGTCTTTCGGACGACCTTCATGATCAGGACTGTGACTTTGACGGGTTCTGCTCCTACTGTGAGCTGATGAGTCAGTTCTAGACTCAATTGTTTGCGATCAAGATCTTGCAGATCCTTTTGATTTAGAAATAGCAGTTTTGCTTCTTGGCGATTCGCTGGATCTCTCTGAACCAACATGCGTCTTTCCTTGCCTTTTCTCCTTAGCGACCAAAGAAGGCAACGCCTTTGAAATTCCTTGAGCTATGAGCTCCTGGAGTCTTTCTTCCTGCTCCTTTTGTCTCAGTTGTTCAGACGTGAGAGGTTCTCCCATTTTACTGTGAACGGAGTGATCATCACGATCATCTTCCTCATCATAATCATCTTGATGAGTTTTGCTTGTTCCAGCTTTCGACATTTTGTTGAAAGCAATACCAAATTGACAGATTAACATACATTTAACTTAGTTGACAGGTATTTGTAATCAGAGTTGTAAGGATCAATTTAACCCTCACGCGATATCTGAGACTAGTAAAACCGTGCGGAATCCGGTTTTAGCTACTTGATTCAAGAAACAATAAAAAGCACAAATCAAAAAGTATGATAATCACTAAATAACAAACACAAACCGATTGAATTGAAGAAAGAACACTTGTATTGATTTGGATTGCTTACACTTGTCGAAAATTCTCCTTGAGAATTTTCGTGAACACCGGAATCACCAAAACACTATGAGAGCAACCCACCCTAATCTACTAAACAAGCTATCCTTATATAGGGTTGGTTATGCTTGTTAAACAAGCTACAATATTTCGACCTCAAGGCCCTAAAACCGTACAACCCATAAGCCCAACCCCATTTACATAAACACAGCCCAATAACATTTAACTAGCCCACAAAATAAATTCTAATGCAAAAGCCTTATAAAATTCTAGGCTTTACAATCTTCCCCTAGGTTTTAGCATTAGACCGTCTTCACATTCTGAACTTTTTTGACAGATTCACCGTTGCTGGATCATACCACAGCTCCTTTGCCACGATCTCAGCTACAGCTCGAGTATAACACTTGGCATATTCTTCAGTATCCTGATTACACTCAATTTAATGCTTGGCAAGCACCATTATATCCTTCTTATGAAACCTCATCAAATCATGAACTTCCATGACATCAATTGTCTTTGATTTGCAGAGAATTTTGGCTTCACCAGAGTAATCACTATATGCCCAAGTTTGAAAATCATGCAAGCAATCTTCAGGATGTCTCATCGGCAGATGTATTGTCTTCGTCTTTTCTGTTCGTGGATACAGAACATTTGTGAACTTCTTTGCTGGTACACTCTCCTTACCTGGGATACTCTTCTTTCCGTCCCACTTGAACACACCTCTGTACTTCTTCACATAGGATTTCTTGTGAGGAAAATCTTCAAATCTCTTGAACTTGCTTCGCACTGCATTTTCCAGTTTCTTGTAAAAATACTTTGCTTGCTCATTGTTTTATGGATTTGAGAACGGTGCCTGGTAAAGCATTGTCAGATCTACATTCGTCCAGGAGTAAAACTGGGTCCAGCTCTTGTAGTACTCTAATGGATATTGACCCTTTCTCCGCATAGCGAACATATTCTTCTCTCCATCAAACATCCAGGCTTTAATATCAGCATTGATTCCCTGTTTATCATGATAATGTTCTCCCAGCTGAATTAGATACCTTTCAGGGGGATAAGCAAATGTCTGAGCCTCCCAACCTCCGTCAAACTCAGAAGCTGGTACTGTCATATAATCTCTATCCCTGGTATCTTTATCTTCAGTGGAGGCTTCGGGTAATACAGTTTGAATTTCCTCAGGGATATCTGCTTCAAAGTCAAATGCTGGTGATTGTGAGGAATCACCTGCACCTGAACTTCCTTCTGTGTTACCTGGATCACCCTTATCACCTTGACTAGGGTTTGACCTGCTTGATCTATCCGAGTTAAGCTGCCTGATCAGCTTATGAAGATCCCTGAATTATCTGGTAAACACTCGGTTTATCTTCTTCTGATTCTCCAACTCAGTGTTGTGGATCTTCTTAATATCAATCAAGTCTCCAATTACCTCACTTTGGGCTGCATTCTGGGCTTTCAGACCTTCTATTTCTTCTCTAAGTTCCTTTTCCAGTCTGTATTCAGGGGTTTCCACTGCTTTCCCTTTCTCTTGGGAAGTGGGTTGAGAAGATGATTGACCAGCACTGGCACTCGTGACTGGTGATTTTGAAAAGGTATCCTGCTTTGGGTGAGAGACAGATTTTGAAGGTTCAACAACTTTTGAATCCCTAGCAGGTTTAGTGACAATCTTTGAAGATTTCTTAGCATTTTTATTCACCTTGGTTTTCACAATTGGTGGTTTCTGGTTAGGTGACTTGGGCTTTGGACTCCATTTGTGGACATTGGGATATGGTATGTCCTGCTGCACCTTTTGGTTCGAAGGTGCAGTCTTTGTTGTTGATCTAGCATGTATCTTTGTTTCTGAAGGTTGTGATGTCACCTTCTGCACCTTGAAATTTGAAGGTCCAAATTTAGGTTTTGGGCCAACATTTTTTTGGCCCACTGGGACAATCTTTTGTTGGACCTTCTTAGGATAGTAAGGCTCATAAGGCCTTTGCAGACAGTTTCTTGCCATGTGACCTGGTTAGCCACACACATGGCAGGATTGTTTCTTTGGATACACGGGAGCGTGTTGTTGGTTACGCCCAGTGGATATCCAAGTTGGCTTTGAAGCGTTTTTATAGATCCAAAGGGCTTTACCATGGGGCTTTGTGGTCAGAATATACTCTCGTTGTATCGGCTGGACCTGGTCATATGTAGAGTTAACTTCTGGGTACGGGACAAAGTCATGGGGTTTTGTGTCCCGTACTTTCTGCACATTTGGAGTAGGATAATTAACCTTATCCTCAGAAATTTTCACACTTCCTGTGGGTTTGGGACCATCAACCTGCGGTCCCTTACCCCTTCTTAAAATTTTAACAGTTCTTAGGGGTTTCACAGGTTTTAAATCACTTTTACCAATATTAAACACACCACATTCAGAAAGTTTATCAAACACATCAGACTCTGGAGTTTTTGACTCAAACTTAACAGAAGTTTCAGGTTTCTCAAAATCACAATTTTTAAAACAAAAATCAACTTCAGACTTCATGGGACTCTTAGTGGACTCCTTGCAATTTACTACCCCTGCTTTATTATTACCTTTATCTGCACAAGAAGTAAGAGTATTAGTGTTATGGGTCAAATTCCAAGCACCCGGCTGAGAAGCTCAATCACGCAGGAATCCGGGAATCCCAAGGATTCTCGACAGGTTATGCTATCCGTTATTTATTCGAATATCTTTACTTACTAATTGCCACGTGATTAATTTCAATTGCAGATAAAACGAGGTCTAACCTTCCTAAGGAATCGGTCAATTAGGGCTGACGTGGCATTAACGAACGTGGACGGAATGGTGAACTTCCTCAAACGGCTAATGGACGTGGTCAAGAGGATCCCTGATTTTTCGGATAATTAGTTTATTTCTATTTGTATCTATAAATGGGACATGATCGAATTAGGAAACACACAACACACAGCACTCTGAATACTGTAACACTTAGCAATCGATCATCGTCTTCATCATTGTAATCGGATTCTTGATTTATAAAAGCTTTAGGTAGCAGGCGCTTTGAGCCGGCTCCCGAGGTTTTTACTGGGATTCTCAGAGGCAACTCTCAGGATTCCGGGTTTCCCTCGTATATCATCGTGTCACTTGCACTACTTTTACTTTGCTTTTGAACCAGATTTCTTAGCACCTCACCCCACATTCTAAGTTTGGAATACGAGATTGCCTTGTGTAATTTTTGACCAAAACAGTTTGGCGCCCACCGTGGGGCAAAACGGTGCAAAACTTCATTTACTCTATCATATTCTACGTTTCCAATCGCTACAATGTCTTCCTAGATGAAGACTTCATCAGTATCCGCAGGGTCTTCGGGCATAAGCAAGATCAACGCGACGTCCTCCTCTGAAAATCAACCGAGGAACACTGGAGTGTTCATACCGACAGTTACCACATCACTTCCTCCCATCCCAAGGAGAGATGCGGCGAAACAGAAAGGACCACAAATTCCGGTTTTCTCGGGATCTCAGGGTGAGCGTATTGATCCTGTTATTACTAACCATGATATTTTTGCTTTGATTCAACAGATGAAATCCCAAGCGGAGCAGCAGGAAAGAACCACTAAACAGGTGATAAAGGAGCTTGAAGAGCTTAAGAAATCTAGAAGCTCAGTCGATGAAGAAAGCCCTTTATATCCCAGGAATCTTGACTTTGGCACGTCGGGATCCCTGGCCAAAGATCGTCTCAAGTCAAGGACACCAGCTGCCGCTAATAAAGGCTCCTCGGCAACTTTCACAACGTGTCCTCCAATCGTCAGTTATCAGAAGCAGACATCCGAGATCCCGGAAGGCTATTATCAGGATTCCTCGAAGTCGCGTGATTATGATTTCTGGGAATCCCAACCAATGGGGTACCAGGAGTATTCTGCTTCTCAGCCCCGCCTTAAGGCTAAGGAACCCAAAGGATACCGCTATACTGATTCGTTCATCATTTCAGACGCCGGTCCTGCAAGACCTTCAGAAGTTCACCAAGGAGATTTCATTCCTATGCAGGATCCTGAAACAACCGAGTTTCCAGTATTCAGAAACTCACGACAAGAGCAAAGTCCCAGAACCAGGGACACATATGCAGGGAGAATTTCTAACCCTAGTTATAATGTGCCTAACACAACTGTTATGCAGGATACAGGAATTCCGCCTCAATTTGTCAGGGAACTTCAGAAACTCAAGGAGATGATAGCTAGCGTCCCGGGAATCATCAAGCCTATTCCCGAAGTCCCTCTAGAGAGTCACAGGATATCGAGATTTACGAGGCCCATATGTGACGTGGAGATTCCGAATCGCTTCCAGACCCCTAGCATGAAATTATACGATGGGACGACGGATCCCGAAGAGCATGTGGCTCACTACAGGGAGAGGATGGAAATCAACCCAATCCCCGCTGATATCAAGGAAGCCTGTCTTTGCAAAGGCTTTGGTTCAACTTTGACAGGACCAGCCATGAAATGGCTACTGAGTATTCCTCCCAATACTATAACCTCGTTTTCTCATTTAGTTAATTTATTTAATAATCAGTTTTCTTGCAGCAGAACTTTTGAAAAGCTCACAGGTGATCTTTACCGAGTGGTCCAGAAACCATCGGAGCCCCTCAGGGATTATATATCCAGATTTGGCCGGGAATCCCTTGAGATTCCAAATTTGGACATGGCGGCTGCCGTAGAAGCATTCAAAATGGGACTCTCTAAGGATTCCCGATTTTATGATGATTTGGTTATGACCCCATGCAGGAACCTCGATGAAGTAAGAAGTCGAGCTCTGAGGTTCATTCGCCTAGAGGATGACAAGATAATTCATCAAAGGGAAGAAGCTGCGAGGAATGATCGAAATTCCAGGAAGTCTGAATCTTCCGGGAAATATTATAACTCCAAACCATACTCTCGAGGAGATAATCAAAGGATCAATGCCGTAGACGAAGAAGAGGACAATGAAGAATATCCTAAAATTTCTGAATATTGTTTCTCTTGTGATATTGCTGGTCTAATGTGTGCTATGCAGGACTTAGGAGAAAAGGCAAGATGGCCCAAGAAAGGTGACAAACAGGGATCCTGGAAGGATAAATCTAAATGGTGTGCCTTCCATGAGGATTTCGGGCATCTCACTGATGAATGCATTGCACTCAGGAAAGAGATTGGATATTTGTTGAGCAAGGGGCATCTCAAAGAACTTCTCGGTAGAAAGAAAAGTCGAACTCAGGAACCCGAGAAGTCCCAACAGCGAGCAGCTTCTCCACCTCCGGATGCTCCAATTATTCATTTCATATCAGGAGGTTCGGACATATGTGGAACCTCTTACTCGTCTGCAAGGAAGCATGTTAAGCAGTCGAAGACTGAAAAGAATAAGGAGCCTACAAAGACTTCACGGCTAACTGGGGAAAGACTTATCTCATTTGATGAATCCGACAGAAGCGACATCCAGGATCCCCATCATGATAGTTTAGTTATTACTCTGCATATTGCTAACTGTGTTGTACGCAG
>JBCNJP010014019.1:0-11537 GCA_039602395.1 Deinandra increscens subsp. villosa
GTAAACAAGATTTGTCGTAATCAATGATCGTAAACGCATGACGGAAACGTCAATCCTAATCATCGATCGTAATCGGCGATCGTAAACGCCAATCGTCGTCATCCTCAACGTGACGGTCGTAAACACCAGAAAAACGCCATTGACGAACCTGCAACCAACTTGGAAATTCATTAAAACACCACAAATATACACCAAAAATTATCTCCAACTACCTTTATGTGTATTAATCACGAATCCGACTAGGTTTCGCGCAAAGACGACTCGAAATGAGCCAAACCAGAAGATAATCGTGGATAAGGGCTCGAATGGTAAAACCCGACAGTAGACACTCAAAACTCAGTGAAAACGGATGATTGAAGGGGGTTTCTCGGTCGGTATTTGATTACGAACACAGTGGTGTGCTCGGGTGTGACGGAGGATGGTCGGAGGTGAGAAAGATGGTGTTTCCGGCGAGAGAAGCGGCGGAGTTATGGTTTCTCTGGCAGAGGTCGTAAACGCAGAGGTGAGTGATGTGAGTGAATCGTAAACGATTAGGGTTTTTATACCCCCTTTTGAAAAGTTTCAAAACTGCCCCCTCAAGAATCAATGACATTTCAAACACCTCCCAACCCTTTAAAAATATTTAAGTTCACCCCAAACTTACAAAATTGATAAATCTCATCAACAACTTGATAGAGTTTAACTTTTGTGAATTTACAAAACTTCCCCTCAGACTCAAACCCCGAGTATCTGATCATGATCATGAAAATTTTAAAAAAATAAAACAGATAAAAGCCCCAAATTGAGATATTTACAAACTAACCTCATAAACTTTAAATATTTAACTGCCTGGTGCTGATAATTGATATTGATATTATCTGACGAGTCTTTGACTGAAGAACTCTTTTCAGCTTCCGTTACTTGACGCTCTAGACAATTGTCAGGTGATTTGAACACATAAACTCACATCCAGTTAAGTGCTTAAATATGGTACAATTGTAGGTCCGAGATCAAACCAAGAACACGATATCTAATCACTAACGATACCAATTGTAGGTCCGAGATCAAACCGTGAGAACCTCGAATCTGTGTTTCTTGGCTCTGATACCAATTGTAGGTCCGAGATCAAACCAAGAACACGATATCTAATCACTAACGAGTGCGAAAACCTCGTAGGTGATTGATTCAAGAAAATAAGTAGAAGAAATAGACTCAATCTATAGGAAAGATTGAATCTTGAATGAATATCACTACTTGAATGAAGCTGATCGTAAACACCTATAGAGCACAAGAAATCGTAAACTTGAATTTGTATTCGAAAAGCTTAACAAAATCATAAACAAGTGAGGCTTATATAGTACCTCATACAAGCCCTAATAAAAATCGTAAACAAGAAAGCAGCCCACATGGCCCAATCGTAAACTATAATAAGCCCAATAACTAATAAGCCCAAAACAATAAACTAGCCCAATAACTAATGTTCATGCCTTAATTAAATATAGCCCAACAGTTTCGAAATCCACATTTGTTTTATCATTTGAAATCTTTGGATTATTAATTTTAATAACGGTTTTGGCAGGTTTAGTTTTCAAAGATGATTTCTTCTCTTGAGAAACATGATTTTCGGTAGGTTTTGAAATTCGTATTGGAGTGAAAGAAGGAATTGGATTAGAAAGAAATTTGTCGAAGCAATTTTGAGATGTACTTGCATGACATTGATCATTTTCATTTGAAACATAGCTTTCTTGATTAACAGACACGGACTCATCACTACAGCTATCTAAAGAAGAACAACTACTAGCTATACTACTATCTGTGCTAGACTTCTTGGAATGAGAACTACTACTCGTAACAGACTCCTTAGATTTAAGACTACCGCATCCAAGCCCACTTGTGTTACCATATCCATAATCAAAATCCTCCCTGATCTCCTTATGGTTAACTCCTTCTAGACCTGCATGCAGACTGTTAGCATCACTAGGAATTAAATCATTTAGAGGATGAGGTTTCGGAGTAGGTGAGTAACAATGCGTGCTTGGAGGAGGGTAAACTTTAGGAAACACCTTTTCCTTTTCCTCCAAACCCACCCCGGTTTTTATTCTAGCTCCTCGTTATTTAACGAGCATCTCATCAACTTTCATTTGAGAAACGGTCCATTTATCTAACTTAGTCTGAAGTTGAGAGGCTTCGAATTGGGCTAATGTAACTCTTTCAGAAAGCATGTTTAATTCAACATTTTTAGCAAGAAGAGTTTGTTTTAAATGTTCATTTTCATGCATTGCCTCATTTAATTTCACAAAATATTTTGCTTCATTTTCCTTTAATTGGGTGTTCATAGTTTTTAATTCATCGTTGTTGTCAATCAACAATCGATTGGCCTTGTAGATGCCGAATAGACGAATTCTACAAGGATGAGAGCACATATCTTGAACAGATTCATATGAAAGACCCATAATTACCTTTTCTGCAGCAAGGGCTTTCTCACAGGTGCACGCAGGTGTGCTTGTTGTTTTCTCATTCATCTTCTTCTCAACTTCTCCCTTCTCACAGCTGTTAACTTTGGGGTCATTTCTTTGTTCATGAATTTGAGCCGCAAGCGCTTGATTTATGGCTTCCTCAGTTTCAGAGACCTCCGAACTCCAGTTAAAGTTAGTCAGAAGAGCCACTTCTTTCTTTGGCTTGGCTTCAGCGTTGTCGGTGATAGGGATGACTCGAGTTACAGGCTCAGAGGTCGGTTCAGTGACAATTGGACTCGGGCATTCTCTCTTGAAATGGCCAAGTTGCTTGCAGTTGTAACATCTTAGCTTAGCCTTATCGAATCCAACTTTTCCATTTTGATTCTTGAAAGTGTTTCTCCCAGTACGTTCGAAGAACTTTCTAGCACGAACGGTCAACATGGCCATTTGCCATTTTAAGTCGGTTTCTTCCAAATCATCTGGGTCAACTTGGTACATATCCTCAGCAGTCAGAGTCGAACCTTGAAGTTCTCCAGCAGCGAAAGCTTGATAACTGTTGGTAAACAATGAGAACAATCCCATGAATTCGGGTGAGATCTGGGATGTTTGCTGAGCAGCGGCAGAAGCAGTTGAGGATGAACCAGACCCAAGATGAGCAGATTGAAGTTGAGATGAGGCTCCTTTGGGTGTAACAGTTGAGATGAGAGCCGAATTCGGAGAATAAACTTTAGCAGGACCCATGGCTTGATTGTACTCTCTCCTTTGAACATCCAGCTCAAATGACTTAAGCTTGTTAATTACATCCATAAGCTTGTAATCGGAGAAACCCCTCTCTTGTTTCAACATACGAACCTGAATGCTCCACTCGGATGGAAGAGCATCCAGCAGCTTCTTGATTTGTTCAGAGTTAGTGAGTCCTGAATCATACTTCTTCAGATTGCTTGATACGGTCAGAAAACGGTTTGTCAAGTCAATTAACTTTTCATTCTTCATGCTGGTGAACGAATTGAATTCTTTAGTTGCTTGGGCTTCTTTGTCCTTCACAAGATCTTCATTGCCGTCATAAAACTCACAAAGAGCATCAAACAAACTTTTTGCATCAGAGTGCTCAGCGAAACGATTGTAGATTTCTTGCGACAAGCAGAAAGAGAGAGCACCAAGAGCCTTTTGATCTCGATCAATAAGTTTCAAATCCTTCTCAGTAAAGGTAGACGGATTGCTGTTGATCTGGGTTACTTCACCAGTAGTGGTGGTTGGAACATGAGGTCCGTCGACGATTGACAACCATTGATTGTGATCGGTGTACAGAAAGAACGATTTCAGACATCGTTTCCAGTCTTCAAAATTGTCTCCGTTAATCAGCCTCGGTGGTCGGTTTGGAGCAATGCTTTCAGTGTCAGCAACATTGGTACCTAAAGCCATCTCAAATCAGCCTGAAATAAGAAAGACACAAACAAACAAAGAACAAGACAATTTGGTTAGTTTCGCTGGGAGAGTTAGTTTCGCCAGTAATTTCGCTCGGAAATCCTGATCAGTTGAATAATTTCGCTGGAACTTATAGTTTTGCCAGCAGTTTCGCTTGGGAACACTGAGCCAATTCAGCAATTTCGCCAACTAGTTTCGCTGTATGCATGGGCAGTACTTTCGCTAGGAAATACCCGATGACACACAGTTTCGCTAGCTAGATTCGCTGGAAACTGGTTTGAACTTTCGTTCAAAAATAAATGCTTGTTTCGCCGGTAGTTTCGGCCAATTCAAATATATGAAATTTCACAGGTGACACTATAGTTTCGCTGTATAGTGTCGCTGGAAGAACATCAGTTTCGCCCAGAACAGAAAACCCTCTTTTTGAAGAAGAAATGATCAAAAACCAATCCAAATCACTATGGAGTAATGATCGGTTGATTGCATAGACTTCAGGACATCAAAACATACAATATTCAACCAATTTTCAGTCCAAAACAATCAGATTACAGATCCAAATAGATTTTCAAAAGTTTTACCAAAAACACTCAAAAAACACCAAAAATCATGAGCACAAAGGCTCTGATACCATATTGTAGGTCCTCACTGATCTTAATCAGTGCTAATGAAGGTGTTTTGAGAAGAAAACCAATCAAATATCAATAAAGGATGATTTCCAATAGCTAAAATGGGTTTTTAGTATTGAACAATCACAACTACAACCAAATAGATGATAAGAGATGAACAAAAGCTACAATGATTGAATAGAATGCTCCTAGCCGTCACCAAACTTACCAAAATCCAGAAATCTTGTATTAGGGTTGATAGAGTTGCAAAAGTTACAAAGATGTGCACAAAGGCGACTATTTATACAGATCAGTAGACAGTTTCGCTGGCAGTTTCGCTGGCCAGGCGAAACTGTCACAGACATCAGACTAAACTAGTTACCGAGCGAAACAACAGTTTCGCTCGGTAGTTTCGCTAGCTACCTAAAAGACAAGCTTACAATTGAAACTAAACTAAACAAGCAAACTTAACAAAACTATGAATTCCTCCCTACATTGATCTTCAACGTGAAAATAAGAAAAGCTTAATCGAGGGACACATGATTCGAATTACCCTTTTAAGGCCATTTTCTTTCGATCATGTCTTTCACCCCTTGATAGTATTTTAAAAAAAATGATTGTTTTGACCTAGCTTGTCTGGGATAAATACTTTGCTTTTCACTGATTTTATATCAGACTAATAACATATGTTGAAGTTTCTTTATGAAACACACCTGGTTCTAATGATTCTTGTTTGTAACTTATTCATGTAAGCAACCACCATGGGTGAATGATTATGCTTTCACGAACTCGCAACAAAATCCTTCACTCATTCGAGTGAACCGTTAAATGTTCTTCCTAGGCTTAGACACTCTTGTGTTGACAAGCCTGAAAAGACCATATAACAAGAATCATAAAAATGTACTTCATAACTATGAGGAGAATCATAGTGTATATGCTTATGGCTATAAGCATCAATGAAAATTCTTGAATTGTACAAGAACATTTCAAAATGAAATCTAAGAACCAGCTTTACAAATACGATCACAATTCTAAGTCTGATAGTACCAAAGAATACCTGAAGCTTGACAAATCCTAAAATCATCTTAAGATATGTGAAACATGTATTCACTAATTCGGTCCTACATGCACAACCTTGGCCTGAGCACATGATAGGAATCAAACGATGCTTGTTAACATTTGAAAGATGATATATAGGAAATATTTGCCAAACACACCCCTATTGAGTATCACTCTCTTTATCACCACTCGCCTGATAAATCTAGTATCGAATGTCTTTTGACAATGAGAATTTATTCTCGTTACATACTACATATAACGATGGATAATACTTCCACCATCCATATGGAAATCTAATTCCACATAGTAGATAGAACGTTGTATTCTGGCTTTTGAAATGGAAGGTTAAGTTCCTGAGCTATCTAACTGGAACTAGAAGTAAAGGAGGTTGATCTTGAAATTGTTCAAGAGTCACAAATCCATTGTTCGCATATTTCTTAATCAACAAAATGTTGTTTCATTAAGCAGGAAATACATATTTAAACACAATTACAAATTCTAAACTGCAATATCAGATCTTTAATCTGAGAATGGCTTAATGCCATAATTGATGTGTCTACATAAAGACTAGTGGGAGCACTATATCAATTCTCACCCAGTATGACGATGATATACTGAAAGATAAAATAAAATCATTATGTGATTATACATAATGTGGATTTCATGGTACAAAGAATTTGAAAGAAGTTTCTTAATGGACAGAAATCCACATGTATAAGCAACTTTTGGGGCAATATAAATCACACATTGAATATGTGATTAAATAAAGATGTCACACTACAGAATTACATTAATGACATCAAAAGGGAGATATCATTGTACAGAGTTACACTGAAGTTGTCACTGTACAGGGTTACACTATGGACACTAAAAGGGAAAATCAATGTATGCAAGTTACATTGATATCATGAATTGTTGAACACAATACACTAAGTTGCATTGGTGTTAACGGTCACCATTGTAGAAACAAACTACTACAAGTTTTCATAATTGATCAGGACATCTCTTGCTAATGATAATACATATTTTGCATTTTGGCAGACTCCACAACTAAACCTAAATTAATTAGCCAACTCAAGTGACAATAAACCGCTGCTTGTCTGAAAAGGTTCAGAAGGATTCTTGACATGGTTAGAGTTTTAACCAAATAAGACACTGTGATCACACAGTAACTATAGTGAATACCAAGGATCACTAGGATTATAAAACCAGCACACTTTGAGAAAATTCCACTATTCAGAGAAATACTGGAACTATGAAATATTCGATAACCAAAGTGATAGCACATTTCAAAACCTGGTCGGTAAAACAATGATTCGTGAGACTCATTAACGTCATACTAATGATGTTCGACCAATATACACTAGATGTATGTTTTGAATTAGTATTTGGATGTACGAACTCTAACAGTTATACATTATCATTCGGCTTCCTCTAAAAGGTTAGACGTAAACGCTGAATTCTATAACTGTGTTCGATTTTAATACGTTTAAACCCTTGAATAAGTGCATATTATTCCTCACAGTTGATTAGAATTGTGGACATGAATCTGAAGTAAGACTACTAATGACTTTGGACTCAAGACATTGACAATCCAAACTCACATGCATCATTTCATAACGACACTGAAGAATAGATATATTATTCTAAACTGTCCGTAGTCTTTGAGACTCGTTGGAACGAATCTGAAGTAAGACTATTCTGACTTTGGACTCAAAGGGTTGACAATCCAGACTCACAGACCTCATTGGGGAATGACGTTGGACGTAACTTGCATCAAACCATCTTCATGAATTCAATCATAAGATGGATTTGATTAATGGTATATTCATTAGTATCCTTAAACCTGAGATACATGAGCGACCTCCCCTTTACCAAAGACTGTTCTCTGATTGTAGCTTAACGTTGTCGGGTAACTGCTAGTCATAACGGCTACTTTTGAGAATGGATATGAAGTTCAGTGGGAGGGCATGTAGTCGAGATGGGATTATGTACTCTTGCACTAATCATGCAACAGCTAGACATCGTGGCGCCCTCGTTGATTCCAAGTGTTAAGTGGAAGGCCTTACCCAAACCTACTGTGTGTTTGTTTTGGACCACTTCGAATCTATATCGAGAAACATAATGATTGAACATTAGATGAGAATGAATTGAATCCATGTCCATCGTTCAATTGATGTCTTATACGGAAGGGATACAATGACTTTGATTTACCACAAGTCCAATATAAGTTGCTCTTCAACAGATATACCTTGGTTGTTGACTTGAAGTATCATAACTGGTTGGGACAGTTATATGTAGCTAGAGCACCTATGTCAGTTTCTTAGAACTTGTCGCGAGCAGTCCAAGTGGGAGACTGTTGGATATTGTATGTCCAGACCCGACAAATCTCAAACCCGACCCGGTTACGACCCGTAAGAGTTACATTGGGTGCAACGAACTCTAAACCCGCTTAAATGGTTCGGTGAAAGAAACGGAAACGTTTGATTATATATATATATATATATATATATATATATATATATATATATATAGGGAGAGGATCAATCATTTGAGAACCAATTGGGTTTGAGAACTAAAAAGAACTAATCTCACCCACTAGTTTATATATATGGAAAACCCCCCATGAATTATAGTGGTCCCCACCTGAAAATAGTGGTTGAGATTTAGTTCTCAAAAGTTCTCAAAATAAAAAGTTCTCATTTGAACCTAACCCTATATATATATATATATATATATATAGGGAGAGGATCATTTGAGAACCAATTTTATTTGAGAACTAAAAAGAACTAATTTGAGCCACAAGTTATTTACATGTATCCCCCCTCCCATGAATTGTAGTGGTCCCCACCTGAAATTTGTGGTTGAGATTTAGTTCTCAAAAGTTCTTAAAACAAAAAAGTTCTCATTTGAACCAACCTAACCCTATATATATATATATATATATATATATATATATATATATATATATATATATTATTTATACTAGTTATAAATAATTAATAATCAATATTATTATTATTATTAACGCGCTTAATAATAACGGGTGAACGATATTTAAATAAAAGGGGTTTTATTTAAATTCACGATCGAGCTATTCGTTAATGAATTTTATTAACGTTGGCTCGTGGACTCGCATACAAAAATAAGCTTTATATTTGAGAGAGCCGATGATCTAGATGATTAGGGGTTAAACCCAAATCACCCTTTTGTTGGTCGACGGAAGAAAAGAAAAAGAGATGTAAATCCCTTTTTCCGTCCCTCTCGTATAAACTCAAAAGAAAACGGCAGCCGCCGTTCCTTTTCTGCGCCGATTGTCGCTACCGGCGAGCTCCGGTGGCCATCTTCGAGCCACCATATCTAGGTGTACGTTGCTAGTCGGGGTGTTTCGTCAGTCAATGCCCGTAGACTACTTTATGGTCTAGAGAGCGCCGCCTCGTACGCCTTGATCCGTCGCTCGGTTCGTCGCCAATCGTCGCCACAAAACCAATCGATCACCACCGTGAAACTTGTAGTTGACGTCGTTCGCCGCCGTCACCCACGGCCACTACCGCCGCTCTCCTGCCGTCACATGACTGTTTTTCGTCGACGCGAGCCCGACGCCTTTCGCTGTGCGCCGTCTCCGGTTGCAATCAGATCTGAATCTGATTGATCTCGTAGTCTTGCGAGACGCGACGTCAGTCAAGACGTACTCTCGCGATGCGTAATGACCACGGGTCATAAACGCATTCCGGTAGCGGTACGCGACACCAGACCATGAGAATCATCACGATACGCGACAACCTTTGGAGCTAAAAGTGGTTCGTTCCGTTTCAACCTAGCGCCTCGTTCGTTGAAACTCGGTGTCTTGAACGTTTATTCAACACCGCCAAGGTATATCCAAACTCATTATTAGTTTAGATTAATTATTTATCTGTGTTTGCGTGTTCAGTAATCGGATCCTGTTGCGTATCGGTATTTGTGTTTTAGGTTATAAAGTTTATATATATATACTATATGGGAGAGGATCATTTGAGAACCAATTGGGTTTGAGAACTTTTGAGAACCATTCTGATCCACAAGTTATATATAAGGAAATCCCCAGCCCCCCCCCCCCCCCCCATGAATTTGAATGCTACCCCCCCCCCCTGAAAATTAGTGGCTCAGAATAGTTCTCAAAAGTTCTCAAAGAAAAGAGTGTCTCATTTGAACTTAACCCTATATATATATGGGGATATCATATATATATATATATATATATATATATATATATATATATATATATTGATATATATTTATTCCGCTGCGTTTTAGAATTAATTATAAATTAATTCGGTTAACTTTTTTATAAATTATTAATCTTTCGGTCACGTAAATTTTAAAATGTGTCATCGGACGACCCAAATACCACTCTGAAAACCCAACAAACCAGTGGTATGATAAATTTTGAGTAACAAAATTTCCGCAACTCTGTAAATTATGAAATTTTCATGGCTTTTTCTCAATAAAATCCAAACTTTGAAACTCAAATGATCAAAGTCTAAGTGAAAATCAAACATTTTCACCATCATTTGAACCTTAAAGTTCATCATTATGGTAGATTTTCTTAGATAATTTTCAACCTTCTAAGCAACATATTGCAAAGATTTTCGTAGTCCGTAGGAACTGCCCTTTGCACTACATTTCTGTAAGAATCACAATGAAGAATTGTAGGAATGGTCCGTAGGAAAGGAGTTACTTAACACTCATTTAACTTCATATTTACAAACTTAACTATGATGATTGCTCGGAAAATAACCACGTTATACATTAAAACTGCTTGTACCGTACAAGTGACACTTACTTTTATAGTTCCACTGTATAAATACCCGAAAGATGACTTTCTTCACAAATCACTTACTTAGAAATGGTTCTTTCGATTCTCTCATTTCAAAAGAAATTCAAGCCCCAACTTCGTTTATGTATGAATACCCGAAAGATGACTTTCTTCACAAATCACTTACTTAGAAATGGTTCTTTCGATTCTCTCATTTCAAAAGAAATTCAAGCCCTAACTCCGTTTATGTTTCCACCCAAATTCTCTCAAATTTCTCATAAAAACTTCATATTTCCATTGAATCATTCACACTAGCGGTCGAGTCCTCCTTTATTCTTTCTAAAGCATAATGAACTTGCTTTCTTTACAAAATCAAAGAGTTCTAAACCATTCGATGCTATGATAGATTTCCTTACAAAATCAAACATCCATTTTGCACTCACTATGAACCCAGTGATCTGTCAAGCAAGAATAGATGAGTTTTGGACTACAGCTCAGATATCCCAAGTGTCACGAGGGGTTTTTAGCATCAAAGCAAAAGTGGACAACAAGGATATCATAGTTAATGAATTTGTGATACGGAAACATATGAGATGCCATGATGAAGGACGAGACAAGGGGTATGATCCTGAAGTATACATGCCTACATTCATCTGTGTTGGGTATGGTGGTAATCATGCCAGAGGCATAATATAAAAAATAAGGGCAACTGCCACCAATTTGGAGATATATGACTCATAATATCCTACATCGTCTCAGAGAATATAGGATGGGATAAACTCCCCATATCACAAACATCAGCCTTTTATGGCTTGGTAATGGGGCTCAAGTTCAATTTCTATAAAATGATTATGGATGGTATGTTGGGAAACCTGATAGCAAACACTTTTTACATATGTACCTAAGGTTTCTTAAACACATCTTGGACTTTAAATTTCCAAACATCGTAAAAAGTGCTTTAATTCACTTTGTGGTTGTCCAAACTAGGAAAATCTATGTCAATATGCAACTAAAAAAATTATAAATACAATGGCAGAGATACAGTCAACCATGTGCCACAGGCAAGGGTAGCTCCAAGTGATGACCTTGTGCATCCAGCACTGGTCAAGCCCACACTTGAAATCCTTTCCTCTTCCACACAGTGTAAAACTATTTCCAAAACTTATGTAATGAAGAGGAAATCCACAGATAAAACTTTCTCATCACCTACTTCCCATG
>JBCNJP010014020.1:0-11535 GCA_039602395.1 Deinandra increscens subsp. villosa
TTTGGTTTTCTTCTCAAAACACCTTCATTTGCACTGATAAAGATCAGTGAGGACCAACAACTGGTGTTGACCTTAGCAATTATGGTTTGCGTAACCATCACTATACGAGCATGCACTTAAGTCTAGACATCTGATATTTTATGATTTTAAGTGAATCATACATTATGGTTTCATGTGAACGTTTTGTCATTTATGTGATATATATATATATATATATATATATATATATATATATATATATATATTCACATGTTACTCTATGATTTTATGTGGGTTATTGCCTATGATTTTACGTGGATATAAACAAATAACTGTGGACTATTATTTATGATTTTATGTAGACGAATCAATGTTTATATTTTATAAACATTATACGTTATATGTACACATGCTAAGTTAGTCATCGTTTACGTTCTTCTTTAACCTCGTTAGTCTTATTAACCATTTCTAAACCTTGGAGGACTAACTTTGCCAATCCCTAAACTATTTTAAACCAACCCAACTTGGAGGGACTATAACTGTCATTTCTGAAACCTGCTTCCTGATTATGTAAATCGATGGAGGACTTTTGTTGCCATTTCACCAAACTCGATTTCAAACATATGAAACCACGTTCGTCAGGTAACCACCGTCTTTACGCACCCATTTACTCCTCTGTCAGTTACAAGATTGAATCGTTAACCATCCTTAGTCCAATCTCTATTCTGATCATTGTAAAGAACATTCTAGCAAATTCCTTAACTCTCGATCTGTCTCCCTCGTTTCTTTTCCAGACCGCCACAAACATCCCAATTGGCGCCAGAGCGTTTTCCGGCCACCCACACCACAATCAACCATGAGAGATCACATCACTGGGATCGTGAAAACCCGAAAAACAACCAGGAGTCATCAGAAGTTCGAATCACGTCCGTGCTCGGTGTTCGCGTTCGAGTTTCGGGTTCGAGTTCGACGTCAAAAACACTTCGCAAGCCATCTCTTATTCGAGGTAATCACTCCACTATGTTAGTCGCATGTTCTATGGGTCTCGTTTTTGGTGTTTTGCGATTTTCCGACGAATGGAGCAAACTCCGACGAGATTAGGGTCTTCTGCGGAGAAGATGACTCTGCGTCGCTGTTATACCCTGAATTCCGGCTCTAATTTCAACTAATGCTCTTTGACAGGTCTGGACCCCTGGATGTCGAATATCCAGGGACTGCACATTAGACTTATCGGGACCCAGGATTCTCATATTTATATTATTCTTTATTTAATTACTGTCCTAGGATGTAATGAATCCAGGGTTTATTTTTCTTTACTATCTGATCCCAGCATGCACGGATACCCAGCATGCTAGGGCAATGTTACTAATCTTTTCTTTGACTCCATGTGATCAAGTCAGGTACGAAAGAATGCATAACGGTCATATGTACTCAGTCAAACCTGGAACACGTGTGGAAATGAAGACTCGCCGCCAAGTTCGGTCAAATAACGGCCAGAAGTCGTTGGAAGGGCAATCCCAAGAATCTCGGAGTTATAGTTAGGGATTATCTTGTATTTAAAGGCAGCTTAGGGTCTACTTTTTCACTTACGTTCACCTATACTCGCACTCACTCACTTAGAAAACAGCTACAAACCTCTGTAATCGAACATATTTTTGTGTGCAATAAACGGGCAACGTGTGTTATCGTTGCCAAGGGGTTTTTTGTGCCGGTGGCTCTTGGAGACATCCAGGGGTTAAGGGCTTTTTCCCCTTATCAAATCTTGGTGTTCTTACCTGCATCCAGGGATGTCTGTTCGGTTGTGTTTACTTTTAACAAACTTTCATCTAACCTTGAATACAATCTGTTTAAATCGTTTTATCATACTATACATCCAGGGCACCATACCTCACAAACGAATTTGGTTACTTGATTTACTTACATAATTTTTGACCAAAACAATTTGGCGCCCACTGTGGGGCAATTGGTGTCAATATTTTTCCAAACTCTTGCTAGATTTATCTTTAATTTAATTTTTACAAAGATCTATCAAAAAATGGCAACACAACCGAGTACCTCAAATGTGACTACCCCTGCAAGCATTTCTACCACAACCAACACTGCGCTACCTCCTCCACCACCACGAGTTACCTTGACAACAACCGATCCTGTGAACCGCAACACTAGCAGAACCACCACTCAAGGGATCACAGGATCAGGACGTGCTGGAGAGATCCCAATAATGGCTTCCAGCGATGAACTCCTTGCCATGTTCGCAAAAGTACAACAATATATGGAGCAACAATAGAAAATGAATCAGGATATGTATGGAGAGGTAGCCAGGCTAAGGTCGGAAATCAATAGGGCGGATCATACACCCGTATCTCCTGTCCAGGCCAGAAGGCTACAATACAACAGCCCTGGAAATGGGTCTAGCTTGGCAGACGACGTTCAAACAATAGAACCGAGATCCACACTTGTTCCTTATACTACCCTGGTCGACAGGCCCATGATGTCTACATTCAGGGACTCCGGTGTGAATCCTGGGGGAATAACTACCCAGGATACTGGTAACATCCTTGAAACTCCTAACCTTAATGCCCGTACTAACAAATCTGTGCAGGATGCAGGTGTAAGCCCGGCAGTGGCCAAGGAACTCAAGAAATTAAAGGAGATGATCTCGAGTGTGCCAGGAGTAGTTCAACCTATCCCTGAAGTAGCACCATCGAGTCACCGACTTTCAAGGTTCGCTCCCCCGATATGTGACGTGGAAATACCCAAGAGGTTCCAGACTCCCAGTATGAGACTATACGACGGCACAACAGATCCGGAGGAACACGTGGCTCAGTATATGGAAAGAATGGAGGTGATCTACATGCCCCCTGATATCAAGGAGGCATGCTTATGTAAGGGTTTTGGTTCCACACTCACAGGTTCAGCTCTAAAGTGGCTGCTGAGTATTCCACCCTTTTCTATCCCATCTTTCTCTCATTTAATTAACTTGTTTAATAACCAATTCTCTTGTAGTCGCAGCTTTGAGAAACTAACGAGTGATCTTTACAGGGTAACCCAGAATGCTAATGAGTCTATAAGAGATTATGTGAACAGGTTTAGCAAGGAGACCCTGGATATCCCCAACATGGATATGGCCACAGCCGTCCAGGCATTCAAGATGGGACTCAAGAAAGATTCAACTTTCTATCAAGATCTCGTAATGAACCCCTGTCACAGGCTTGATGAAGTAAGGCATAGAGCCCTGCGATTCATCAGACTTGAAGAGGACAAGAAGATACAGGAGAAAGCCGACGTTGCCCCAGGATACGGCTCTTCCAACAGGAAATCCGAGTCAACACATCCAAAGTCCTAGAGGCCTAAACCCTATTCCAAACCCGATAATCCAAGGGTTAATAGGTTTGATCAGGGTGAAGACGAGGATGACGAAGAATATCCTACTTTTAATAAATCTTGCTTTGCTACTGACATTGCAGGTGTGATTAATGCTATGCAGGACTTGGGGGACAAAGCAAGGTGGCCCAAGAAGATAGACAAACAAGCATCTTGGAAATATAAGTCCAAATGGTGTGCATACCATGAGGACTTTGGTCATTTAACTGAGGATTGTATAGCTATGCGCAAGGAAATCAGTTATCTGCTGAGCAAAGGCTTCCTGAAAGAACTCTTGGGGAGGAAAAGAGATAGATCCAGGGGCGCCGACCAGTCTACGAAATCCAGGGGTACTGACCAGACCTTGGATGCAAAGAGATCACGCGGACATCCTGAGCGGGCAGCATCCCCATCTCCGGATGCAAAGGTAATCTATTTTATTTCTGGTGGATCTGATATATGTGGTACTTCTTATTCTGCAGCTAAAAGGCACGTGAGGGAAACCAAATCAGATATACCTAGGAAATTCTGTCAAAGCCTCAATACAAGCAGATGTTAAGGATGTTACCTTCGGTGAAGATGATAGGTGCAACTTCATGGACCCTCACCATGATGGGCTCGTGATTACGCTCTACATAGCCAGCCATTTCTTAAAGAGGATCCTGATTGACAGGGGCAGTTCTCTCAACATTATTCAGCTTGAAACATTGACAAAAATGGGGATACCCCAGGATGAAGTGATCGCCAAATCCACGGTTCTCGTGGGTTTCAGTGGGGAAACAAAGGACACCCTGGGGGAAGTGAAACTACCAGTTTACGTGGAGGGAGTGAACTCGATGCAGCGTTTTTTGTGTAATGGATGCGCCATCCGGATACAACATCATCCTGGGCAGACCCTGGATTCACGACATGAAAGTTTTCCCCTCTACGTATCATCAGTGCGTCAAACTGCCCACACCCTGGGGAGTGGTTACCATCCACAATGACCAACAGGAGGCAAAAGATTGTTACACTTCGGCCATGAAGATTTCAGCCAAAGCCCGTCAGGGATAGCAATTAAAGAAAAAGGCTAGGGATGTCCTAGAAGCAAGGGAACAGGACGTAAAACAAGTAGTCCTAGACCCTATGCATCCTGGGAAAAGAGTATTGATTGGTACTAACATGCCTGGTCCCATTGAAGAAGAACTGGTGAAATTTCTCCGCTCTAGGATGACAACATTCGCATGGAGCACGGAAGACATGACAGGTATATCCAAAAATATTATAACACATAAACTTGGCATTGATCCTTCTTACATGCCCGTGCATCAAAAGAGGAGGAAATACGCCCCTGAAAAGCATGTGACAATTCAAGAGGAAGTAGACCGTTTACTAAAGAACAAGATGATCAGGGAGGTTAAGTTCCCAAGATGGTTGGCAAATGTGGTGGTGGTGGAAAAGAAAAAATGGCAAGTGGAGGGTCTGTGTGGATTATACAGACCTGAACCGTGCATGCCCTAAAGATCCTTTCCCTTTGCCACACATTGACTCAATGGTGGATGCAACGGCAGGCCATGAAATGCTAGCATTCATGGATGCCACCTCTGGATTTCAACAAATTTAGATGGAACCCAATGATCAAGAGGATACAGCCTTCATCACACCAACAAGGTATTTATTGTTATGTTGTTATGCCTTTTGGATTAAAAAATGCAGTGGGCAACCTACCAAAGATTGGTGAATATGATGTTCAAAGAAAAGCTAGGAGAAACTATGGAGGTATATATAGATGACATGGTGGTAAAGTCCCTGAATGTCAGCGCCCATATCCAGGATGTCAAGGAATCCTTTGATATCCTAGACAGGTACAATATGAAACTGAATCCAGAGAAGTGGCATTTTGGAGTGGGTGCTGGCAAATTCCTGGGTTACATGGTGACCATAAGAGGAATCGAAGCTAGCCTGGAACAAATTCGTGCTATAATGAACTTGAAGTCACCAGAGTCAACCAAGGATGTACAAAGGTTGACAGGTCGAGTTGCAGCCCTGAATAGATTCATTTCCAAATCCTCGGAGAGATGTAGAGACTTTTATGACATTCTGAGGAAGAATAAGAAGTTTGAATGGACGACCCAGCATGAACAAGCCTTCCAGGACTTGAAAGCCTATCTATCCTCGGCACCACTCCTGATGAAGCCGAATCCAGGGGAGCCTTTATCATTATACCTTGCAGTTTCAAGAAACACGGTAAGCGCAGTCCTAACCAAGGATGCCGAAGGTCAACAACATCCAGTATATTACGTAAGTAAAAGCCTTCTTGATGCCGAATCTAGGTACTCGCATTTAGAAAAGCTTATATTAGCCCTAAGTATGGCCTCTACCAAACTTAGGCACTATTTTGAGACTCATACTATATATGTGAAAACTAATTACCCTATAAAGTCTGTCTTGAGGAAACCTGAGATGTCAGGAAGGATGACAAAATGGTCCCTAAAGTTGAGTGCCTACAACCTAGTCTATGAAGCAAGAACAACCATAAAATCACAAGCTCTAGCCGACTTTGTGGCTGATTTCAGTAGTGATATCCAGAGTGAAGCAGATCAAGAATTCCAGAGTTTGTAGGAGGATGAATTCTCAGGATGTTGGACCCTATTCACGGATGGGGCATCCAATGTCATGGGGACATGCCTTGGAATCATACTGAAATCGCCACAGGGGGACATGATACCCCAGGCTGTTAGGTGTGAATTCCAAGCCACCAACAACGAAGCGGAGTATGAAGCCCTGATTGCTGGCTTACAATTGGCTTTACATCTTGGGATCCAGAACATCCAGGTATATGTCGATTCCCTAGTTTTAACTAACCATTTCAATGGATCTTATGCAATAAAGGGGAGAAATTAGCCAAGTACCTAGAGATTGTGAAGGCCATTTCCCAGGATTTTCAAACTTTCAATAGTACAGCAAGTACCCAGGGATGAAAATGCCGAAGCAGATGCATTAGCAAATCTGGGATCAGCATTCAAGGCAATGGAAGACACACATATCCCCATAATCCACATATTAAGTCCATCAATCAATCAACAGGAGAATCCAGAAGACATTGGTCCGTGGGGCAAGGTTTTGGCATCCAATACCCAGGATGTACAATTTCTTGATACCCAGGATGTACAATGTCCTGATACCCAAGATGCACGGCGTTCTAATTCCCAGGATACCCTGTTATCCTGGACCAAACCTATCATAGAATACCTACAAAATGGATCTATCCCAAAAGAAGAAAGAGATACCAGAGCATTCAGAACCAGAATGGCCAGGTATGTTCTCATTAAAAAAAAAACTATATAGAAAATCTGTTGCATGAACATACTTAAGATGCTTGGAGGACGACGAAGCCCTGGAAGTACTCAAGGATATCCACGAAGGCGACTGTGGAAATCACACAGGGGGCAGGTCCCTAATGTCCAAAATCCTGAGGACGGGTTACTTCTGGCCGTCCTTGAGAAAGGATTCCCAGGATTTTGCCCTTAAATGTGACGCTTGTCAGAGACACGCCAACATTCCTCATCAATCAGATGAACCCCTGCATCCAATCCCTGCATCCTGGCCCTTTATGAAGTGGGGAATGGACATTGTAGGATTGCTACCCAGGGCACCAGGAGGAAAAGTCTTCATGTTGGCCATGACTGATTACTTCTCAAAGTGGATAAGGGTGAGGCGTATGTCTAAGTCAGAGAAAAGGAAGTTATTTCATTTATCAAGAGAAATATCATAACGAGATTTGGCATACCCTCTGAAATAGTGTGTGACAATGGATCTCAATTTATTGGAAAAAGGACTACTGGATTCTGTGAAAGTTGGGGGATAAAAAGGATAACTTCTACACCAGTGCACCCTCAGGCTAATGGCCAGGCAGAGTCTAGCAACAAAATCGTCATTAACAACTTGAAGAAAAGACTCAAAGAGAAAAAAGTGAAATGGGCAGAAGAGTTACCACTGGCATTGTGGGCTAATAGTACTACATCCAAGAATGCCACATGCCAAACCCATTTTTCTTTGGTCTTCGGTACGGAAGCAGTTATTCCAACAGAAATGGGTGTCCCAATATTCAGGGTCATCAGCCAGACCCAGGATGCGAATAACGGATCCCTGGCTGACGACCTTGATACCGTGGATGAACTACGAGAACAAGCTGCCTGGAGGATGGCCGCATATCAACAGAGGATATCTAAAAGCTACAACAAACATGTGAGGATTCGCAGATTCAAGGTCAGAGACTTAATTCTAAGGAAGGCATTCCAGAACACGACGAATCCAGGGGATAGTAAGTTGGTCTCTAAATCGGAAGGCCTCTACTTAATCGACTCTGAGGCAGGAAATGGGGCATATTGGCTCTCTAACATGGATGGTGAATTACTTCCAACACCCTGGAATGCAATCCATTTGAAAGCTTATTTGATGTAAGTGTAGTACCTAGGATACTGCATGCCAGGTATGTCTTCTAACCAACTAACTTATTAAATTATCTTTCTTGTGTTTTTATGTGTTTGTTTTATCTGTTTTTTTTGTTATTCTTTATGGAAGTTACTAACCTCTTTGGTTGAGATACTTGGATGAAGGCATATAAATGACCCTGGATGTGTGGAACCAGGGATATGATTCTCCTAAGTTAGATACTGGTCATCTCTCCTCCGTGTAAGGTATCTAGTATACCTTCTAAGGTTTGAGAGGATATCACTGTTGGTACTGGATTTCAGGATACTCGGAGCAGCTCGCAAGCACTTCACTGTAAGGATCCTGATTTACATTTATTTACAAACGATTGTCTTTCCCTTTTTTGTTTGTTCGCAGGTTGACTCCAGTATTAGTCACGTGTCCTAAAGACCCGGTCAGCTAAGATAAACGTGGACTAGGTAGGCCTCAACGGCTACGTGGAAGACGTGGATTTAGTTGCTAGTTTTTAGGATAGGTTGTTGGAATGTAATCTTTATTTAAACCGAGCTCTAGGCTTGCACACACGCACCTTTTTACGACCAGAACTCTCTATAACACTTAGAATATGAGCGCGTTTCATTTGTACTAAACACTCTCATTATATAATAGTTGTAGGAGGCAGGTACTTTGAACCGGCCCCCGAGGTTTTTTGCTAGGCTCCTTGAGGATACTCAAGGATTCCTGGATTTTCCCTCGTTACATCCTCGTGTCAACACTCAAACTTGCATTTTTCTTGCTAATTTCATCAAACACTCTACCTCACCTACAAAGTTTGATCAACTAATTGCTTAGGCAGTTTTTGACCAAAACAATTTGGCGCCCACCGTGGAGCGAACGATGTTTGAATTTGATTAAGAGCCTTGATCTTCTTCCCATAACCGATTCTTGAAAATGTCGAGCCAACCAAAATTTACCTCAAAATCTATTTCATCCTCTAAGCCCACTGTCAGCACTGGTCTCCCCTCAATGACGAAGAAAGTGTCTGATACCGATGCTAAAAGAGTGGAATACCCCACTTTTACTAGATCTCAAGGTACGTCCACTGACTCTGCTATTTCTAATAACGATCTCTATGTTTTGATCAGGCAAATGAAGGCCCATGCGGATGAACAAACCAAAACCAACGAGAAAATGATGAAGGAGATCATGGAATTGAAGAAATCAAAGAAACCAGTAGAGGAAATCAGCCCTTTGATGCCAAAATCATTCGGGTTTGACTCTCCGGAAATATCGGAGCAGCCGAAACAGAATGTAAATCCCTCTACTGCTCCAAAGTCAGGTATTACAACAGCTACTACTACAGGATTCTCAGGCTCTCAGCATCAGAAGACTTCCAGGGTGATAGATCTGGAATACTCTGGATTCTACTCCGAGCAGCCCCCAGAATCTTACTACAGTGGATATGGAAGTCAGCAGCCGCCGAGATGCTCGAGCCAGCAACCAGCCGGGTTTTTAAGCCATCGGGTGCCGACAGTCTCGATACAACAACCTATATCTCAACCACAGCGGTTTGCGACGACGAACCTTCATGAGCCTTGGAGTCAGCAGTCAGCAGCACCTACTACTCAGATGCTACAGGGATCTTCATCTCAGCCATTCCAACAATATCGGAGCCGCTTCCGAGCTGCTCAAGATCCTCAAGGATCCTTATTTTCTAATCCTACTGTCTCTGCAGGCATATTCCCAGGTTCATCTCAGGAGATGCATGAGGGAGACTTCATCCCCATGCAAGTGGGAACCACAACTGAGCCGACTATCCTTAGAGATGCTGAATATGGACCCCAGATCCATCTTCAAACTTCCAGGGCTGGTAACAACTTTGATAGTTTTTATGTAAACCCTAACCAAGGAACTGTGCAGGATGCAGGTATCAACCCGACTATTGCTAGGGAACTTCAGAGGTTAAAGGACATGATCTCAAGTGTCCCTGGTGTTATTCGTCCAATTCCTGAAGTGCCAGCAGGCAGCCACAGAGTTTCTAGGTTTGCCTGGCCCATTTGTGACGTGGAGATACCAAAAAGATTTCAAACCCCCAACATGAAACTCTACGATGGGACCACAGATCCTGAGGAGCACGTGGCACAATACAGGGAACGGATGGAAATCAACCCCATTCCTGTAAACATCAAAGAAGCTTGCCTATGCAAGGGATTCGGCTCAACGTTAACAAGACCAGCCTTGAAATGGCTACTCAGTATCCCTCCTAATACCATTACTTCTTTTCCCCATTTAGTTAACCTGTTTAATAACCAGTTTTCTTGCAGCAGGAGCTTTGAGAAGCTCACGGGTGACTTGTACAGAATAATTTAGAAGCTCAACGAATCCCTGAGGGATTATGTGGCCAGATTCGGTCGAGAAGCTTTGGATATCCCCAACCTAGATATGGCAGCTGCTGTAGAAGCTTTCAAAATGGGAATTAGAGGGGATTCCCGCTTTTATGATGACTTGGTTATGACCCCTTGCAGGAACCTTGATGAAGTCAGAACAAGGGCATTAAGATTCATCAGATTGGAAGACGATAAGAAGGTCCAGAAAAGAGGTGATGAGTCATTAGGCAGAAGGACAGATTCTCCCGGAAAGCAACAACGAACCAAACCCTATTACAGGAATGATAATCCCAGGGTCAATGCAATTGAAGATGAAGACGATGAGGAAGACTTCCCAAAGGTATCTGATTACTGTTTTTCGGTTGACACGAGTGGTTTGTTATGTGCCTTGCAGGATCTAGGTGATAAAGCCAGATGGCCAAGAAAATCAGAGAAACAAGGATCATGGAAAGATAAGTCTAAATGGTGTGCCTACCACGAAGACTTTGGGCACTTAACAGATGACTGCATAGCCCTTCGGAAAGAAATCAGTTACCTGCTCAGCAAGGGGCATCTCAAAGAATTGTTTGGCAGAAAGAAGAGTAAAACTCAAGAAGCTGCTGAGCTGCCCAAAAGAGCACAGTCGCCGCCAGCAGATGCTAAAGTGATCAACTTCATCTCAGGAGGATCTGACATATGCGGAGCCTCTTTCTCATCAGCAAAGAGACATGCCAAGGAGGCCAAAATGGATCAAGGCAGTCGGCCAAAGAAGAACGCGATATTGACTGAAGACAAAGTCATCTCTTTTGACGAAACTGATAAGCTGGATATCCAGGATCCTCACCACGACAGTCTGGTAATTACATTATGTATTGCTAACCATTATGTTCGCAGGATCCTGATAGACAATGGCAGTTCGGTCAACATCATTCAATTGGACGTGCTTAAAAAGATGAGCATTCCAGAAGAAGAGATAATTCCAAGATCCTCGGTGTTAGTAGGATTCAGCGGAGAAACCAAGCATACGGTTGGAGACATCAGACTTCCTGTTTACATTGAAGGAGTCAACTCCATGCAGAAATTCTGCGTTATTGACTCCCTTCCTTGTTGCAATGTAATCTTGGGAAGGCCATGGATCCATGACATGAAAGCAGTTCCATCTACCTATCATCAATGTGTGAAGCTTCCCACACCTTGGGGAGTTGTAAGAATACTAAGTGATCAACAAGAAGCCAAAGACTGCTATACTTCTGCTATGAAGAACACCATCAAGCCCAACCCAGCATAGCAATTAAAGAAACCAGCACGAAGAATTCAGATGACAAAGGAATCGGAAATCAAAGAAGTTCAACTTAATACTGAAGATCCTGAAATCAAAGTGCTGGTAGGAACCAATATTCCCGAGGATATGATG
>JBCNJP010014021.1:0-11534 GCA_039602395.1 Deinandra increscens subsp. villosa
ACCTGTCGGGTAACGTTGTAACACCCCAAAAATTTCATGACTTAAATTATATACGTGTGTTATATTTGTTAAGTAGCTGAAATACATGTGATATAATATATATACGTATAATAGAGAAACGTCACGATTCACGTTTAAATATTCGGCACAACGTTCGAGGAAACGTCAAGAGACGAATTTATAAAATATGATAGATAACGTAAAATAAAGATCGTGGGCGCAGACGGATCTTAGATCCGAGTTACAACGAAGCGGGAAAACGCAAAATAGTGATTTGGGGCCGGTTTGTAATAAACCGTATTTCGCCACGAACGTTACTAAAATAATACCGAAGCAACGTTAGAATATCAGGCATTGCTAAATACTTGATTTATAATCATTATAAAATATAATTTCGGTATTCGGCGTGAAAAACGATGAAATCGGTAACCGTCGTCGTTACGCGATATTAATCGAAATAAAGTTTGATTAGCCGATCGAAATGATTATAATGCCTCGGCAAAGTATAAATATTATTATGATAATAATTAAGAATTTCAGTCGAGGTGACGTATTCGGTCTGTCAAACGGCCGAGATCGCGACACTGATTAGACGCGCTATTTACCGCATAATAACTGAACACTCACCGGTTTACGTTATAACCAAAGAATAAATATAGCGATTAATATTTATTTGACTCCCATAATATTTTTGAATGTTCGGGAATTTTTGTGAATCATTTGTGAAATATTAAATTTAGTGGGTTCAAAATATGGGTATAATACCTACCTATTAATAGTATACCATATTACTTGTTCCCTACTTCACTTCTTGAATAGTTGTCAAAAATTTTGATTAGTCATTATCATACGCGTACAATTCCTTAGTAATGTTAACATTCTAAATTGTAGTATATACAAGATGACTATTAGTATATACATTCTAAATTGTAGTATATAAATTTTGATTAGTATATAAATTGTAGTATATAAATTGTAGTATATACAAGATGACTATCGTCATACGGTTAGAAGCGCTTTTCGCTCAGTTAGTGTTTGCCTAGCTTGTTAAGCCACCTGCTTGGTAGCCTATTCATGCCTGCTTAGGTTTTTACGTTAAGCAGTCTCCGTCACTCCTTGAATAAGATCGTGCTAATCAAACCATGAATAGCCAACTGAAGCAACACGAAACTGACTATGTTATATCATAAATTATGAATAGCGAATCAAAGATACCACTTAAATTCACTAAAAATCCATCACATTGTTCTAAAAACACATTGTCCTAACAACATCGCCACTGTTTGTTATATAAACTACTCCTTCCACCTATCAGCATCGCTACCGTTTGTAAATTAAACAACTTTCAGAAACAATAAAAGATCAAATAAATCAAATTAGGAGCTTGTATACAACAGATGCTTTCAACACATTTGATGTGTTCCTTGTTAGCTAAATGTAGCAAAAAATCTAAATCTTTGAGAAACAATTTAGAAGGCTGTATTCGTGTTAACAAAGAAAGACTTTGGGTAACTTTCAACACATTTGAATTGTTAATTCCTTTTTAGTTAATGTTTTTGTGGGAACCATTTTGCCTCTTTAAGTAACATAAAACGCAGCCCAGTTAAGTTATGGAAACAGACCTGAGGAAGGTGTGGCCAAGAAGTTCATGTAATGGCCTGCTTTCAGCTAGGGGATGTTCAGCAGGAAGTTCATACACTATTTGATTCAGAACCTGAAAGTTTTTACAATTTTAGACATGAGAAATGACATATTTACTTACCCTAATTATTTATAACCATATTTTAAACTGCAAGTAACTAACTACACATTACGATGACACTAAAATAAACGAACCTCTGCTTGAAGGTCAGCTTGCAATCGTACACCAGTTGCATCATACATTACCTGCAACCAATTATTTCATTTTTAGATGGAAAAGGGGATTAATTTATTGAAGGATAAGTAAGTAGATGGAAAAAATGAAATCATACAATACATGCTAAAATGAGGGCAGTTGCAAAGGTTGAGCCCCCAAGGCCATCTTGTAAAGCAACAGCAACAGCAAGAGCAGTTCCTGTTGCAGAATGTGATGATGGCATGCCACCGGATCCAATAAGTTGCTTAAGATCCAAACGTTGTTCCCTGTACCTGCATATCTTTACCAAATAACAGTTATAAGACTCTAATTAGGAGGGAGGTGTTTAAATTGTTGTAATAAACAGTTTAGACAACTAATTGTGGTTCTGAACTTCTTCTGATTATAAAATAATCAGATTTCCGAGAGGAACTTAATGAAGTGTGATGAACATGAAGTATGGAAAACTAATTGTGGGTTGCTCTAGTGTTGAAGTCATTACAATGAGTCTGAAATAGAATAGAAACCAAACTGACCAGCATCCACATCGATTATCTAAGAAAAGAATGGAGGTATAGAAAATCACCTTATGCAAATTCATCCCATTATAACAGCACCATACTTCACGAATCTGGATCTCTACATAACCTTCAACTGAAGCCACATCTCACATTATCTGTGAATTTACATATAATAGTGGGTCGTAACGATTTGAAGAAATTGAACACCAAAATAAACTTAGACATAAGCATGAAAATGAGATATGGAGTTACAAACCACACATACACCATGAATAAAAAAAATTGCACACTATCCAAGACGTTAAAACAACTACAACTAACTAATGAGCAGTCGGATTACATGTAACCTGCAACATGGCACCATCAAGTCTAAAACTACTCTTAATAACACAAATAAAAAAAAGTACTAATACGAAAATCAATACCGAACTGTATTGTTTTCACTTGATTCACTGGGCAACATCTTGGCTATAATAAATTTGGTTTCCAATTCCATTTCATTTACCATCTTTGAAGAGTGAAACTGTTATTACTCTAAATCTACTTTTATTTCCACCAGTAGAGTTTGGCAAAGGTTTTGATCCATTTTATAATATGAATTTAACATTACCAACACAAAGATAAGTAAATAATATTTGTGTCACTGTGCACCCATACCACAAAAAACTACTGATCACATCTTAGGAGCAATCAACCACCATATAATTGAAACAAATTATATATGTCTCAGAACTTATGTAGTATTGTATTTTATCAAATCTCAGTTGTAATAGCCAAATACTAAAGTGATTCCGTTAGTGTAGGTATAATGCATCACCTGCCAAAAAAACATTTTTAGAGTATTTGGTCTATGAAATAACTCTCAGCTGATGGAAAAATAATTAATCATGCTTATGAAAAGTAGGGATGTATATTTGGGAGTTATTTCATACACCAAAGAAAAGAACAAAGATAATACACATATATGAAAATTGGTTTTTGGTGTATGAAACAACTTTCATACATGTATTTGGCTATTACAACTGATGCAACTAATCTTGCAGGTATGCCCGACTATACCAAATCGAATCATTCATTTGACCATCTCCACCTTCACTCAACATTTAAGGAGTTAATTAGCATCCTAAACCAACATTAGAATCTTTAGAAAGCAAAACTTTTGGTCATTAGCTAACTTGACAAATGAATCCAGTTACCAAAATCACTCCAGTGCTCATCATGATCAAAATATATCTCCCAAAATGCAGAACAATCTATACTTGCATGTTCTTATTTGGTTGAAGTGGGTTATTTTATCTATTTCATTATATGGGTCAGAGTGTTACAGATTTCAACAATAAATGCTTTAGAATCGTTAACAAACAAAAAAAGACCCTCATTTTTTAGTAGTGCTTAGACCAGAGTGGGTTGGATTTGTTGGCTCCTCAATGAAAATATTAAACATCGATGAAATCATGGTGAGTTAAACAAAGTGGTAATTAGCAAGAACTAAACATTGTAATTCTCCTCAAATTCATATGACCATTAGGTTCTTGAGTCATATATTACCTACCTTGTTGATATTCAAATTTGCAGTGTCAAGAACCATACATACCATATAGTATTCATAGTAAATATCTGAAGCATCAACCATCATACATAGCAATTAGTAACAGTTAGTCAAGAGCAATTGATCATTAACTTTTAGAAGAACATAGCGGCAAACTTTACAATTAAACACCAGTATCCTATGTCACTTTAAAGGTAAATCTGATGTGCTTTCCAAATTACATCAAAGAGAATAAACCATTAAAAGAAACATCAAAACTAAAGCACAATTGATATAAAGGACCATTTAAAGGTCATTCTTTCATGACATAATATATGTAAATCTAGTATGCTTGAATAGAGAGTGAAACTTTTTTGTGAAATCTTACCCGATCAATGTGTAAACTCTTGCTCCTTTATTTTTTTTTTTAATTGATTTTCTCTCTATATATACTCTTTCTTCTTCAATCGTTGTTGTTGCATCTCGCTTGATACATTTATTAATCAGAATCATGAACATCCAATTTAACAAAAAATATTAGGGTAAAGAATTCTAACCTGCAATATAATTTGGGAGGGGTTCTTCTAGGGGTTGATCCGGATCAAGATTCAATAGCCTGTGTTTGAGAATCACTTGGTATTAAACCCTAATAAAAAAATTACCTGGTATTAAATCAAGAAAAAGAATCAAAAACCATATTGAGAACAAAATCAAAGCAGTGGAAAGTTCATGGTGCAGAGAACACTAATTGATCAGAAAAATCATACCTTGGGGTGTAGAATTCGATTTTTCTCAGACTTATTGAAGCCGCCCCATCGGTTATATGGAGTAGAGGAAGGATGAAAGCACATGAGCTGTTAATTTTCTGGGATTTCTACCTAAACCCTAATAAATCACCGCAGTTTTCTTTGAGAAATTGCAAAGCACAAACTTACAACGAAAACGATTACACCGGATACACTAAATCTCGACCTGTACACCAAATCGAAACTCACCGAAACGATGCTGAAGGTTCGATCGATGATGAGAAATGGCAGAGGAGTTCTCAAACCCTAAAATTTCTTATATGTTTGTTTCTGAATGAAATCGAAGAGAGAAGCAGATGTAGTGTCTTAGGCATGGGCTTAGGTGAGGGATGATACCCATGCTGCTACAGTTGAGGTGAGGGGGATGAAGACTTTAAGAGGAAAAAGGTTGGAGAGTTGTAAACCAAGCTCAGCAGGTTGTACATAACCGCATATGCATAAAAAACTTGTAAGATGAGCTTTAAGACTTATACAATCCAATTACATGCTTTAAATGTTGTAATTTGTGTTACAAAGCTTGTACATATGTTGTAAAATGTTATATAGGATAATTTCTTTAATTTTCAGCAAAACTCAAGTCTCTATAAAGCTAGCATGAGTAGACAGTAAATTGCAAATACTAATACAGTTGTGGGTCGTGTTTTCATGAAGCAAGAAGCTAAACTTGAAGGAGATGACGAAACTGATCGATTGCCATGATTTGGTTGGTTATCATCTCTATGGCAGTGCTTCTGGATGTAGTTATTAGAGTTACTGTTTGGATTGTTAGAAAAAGTATAAATAACTTGATTTTCAATGGTGGCGGCCTTAGCCTCCTATATTAATAAATCTCAGTTTTATTTGGGTTAATAGTAGTAGGCCGGGCTAAGAATTGAAGTGGAGGACCAAGTCGAACGGATGCTGTAAATTTAACGGTGTTGTATGGTTTTGTGGGGCCGTTTTAGCGTCTTGTTAGTCAGTGTTCCCTCCCGTATGTTTTACATTTTTATTCGTATTTATTTACTTATTATTCTTTTTTTTTTTCATAAATCTTTTAGATATGAATAAACTTTTTCATTTTGTTACTTGATGTAATCGAAAAAAACACTCATCCCATAAGAAATAAAATCTTAGAACTACAAGCAATCACATTCGTTATGTAATTGTCCATTCAGTATCAATATGCTATCAAACAAGTCATTTTTTTTTATTCTAACGTAATAACTTATTTCATTCTACTCTCAATTCCTGCCATAATAAAAACACTATGATAAATCATCTATACTTTTTATATTTTCTAACGTTTTAAAAAAATCCAACTAAGAGTGACCCACATTGAGTCTAATCAAGCATATGTGAAGATATGAAATACATATAATGACATACAATTATAATTATTTCTTTTGTTTTTTTTTTTTTGAACGGCATCGACTCAGGCGACTTTGGTCTCACGTGTAAACCTACCCTTGCGGGGCTATGTCCAAGGTCGATTACTCGGACCTCCGTGAGAACCCAAGACACCCCCTCCTGAAGCTTTCTCCTGGCAGAAACCCCCTCCTGGAACAACATGGGGTAAAACTGTCTCCCCTTGGATTAGAACTTGGGTCACATAGTAACCAAAGCCCTAAGAGCAAAGGGGGTAACCACTAGGACAAGTCTCAAAACCTCGAGGCAAACACATAAAAGTCAAAGAAGACGAGATAAAACCTCACTTATTAACTCAAACTGATTGATCAGTTTTCTTTTAGAATTTAAGTTATCGATCTAGATTTATACATCCAAACTTTAATAAAAGCTTAAGGGCCTGTTTGTTTTTACCAAAAAACCTTTTAACTCTTCTTATGTTTGATTCGGTAAGAGGTTTTTTTAAAAAATAGGTATTTGTTTTTCACATATTATTAAGAGGAATAATGTCTTATTCACTTCTGATTCGGTAAGAGATAAAAAAGCCTCTTATTCCCTGAAAACTACACGGTCAGATATTTCCACCCTGAAAAAACACAGAGCGCCTGCTCTCCTTTCCCCCGAACAAAAAAAAGTCGCCGATCCCTCCTTCCCTCGCTTCTTCTTTGCTCGTCATTGCTCCAGAATTTGATTCTCTCTGGGAACAGGCTCACCGACTAGATTGTTCCGGCTATTGGATCAATGTACTCTCTTCAGCAATGTTTTAAAAACCGGTTCAACCGGTTCAACCGCCAACCGGTCATCATACCGGTTTTTTAATCCCCGGTTTTTTGGATATAACCGGACCGTTTTGAACCGGGCGGTTTTCCGGTTTTTTCCGGTTCAACCGGTTTTCTGACATTTTTAAAAAAATAATTTTTCTTTAAATTTATTGTTATTTTTTATTATTTTTTAAAGTTTAAAACTTATATTTTCTTATGAAATACCTATTTGGTATTATTTTTTTGTGAATTATCATTGTATTTTAACTATTTTCGTTGTGGTGTACAAATTTATTAACATTTTTATAAAAATATATATATAAATCCTCTAACCGGTTCAACCGGCCGGTCTAACCGGTCCGACCGGTCGAACCGGTACCGGAAAGTTTTCCGGTTCAACTAAAAAACCGATTTTTAAAACATTGCTCTTCAGATATCTAGATCTGCCCGAAAACGAGTTATGCGTTTCGATTCCTGCTCGAATTAACTATCTGTACGGCTTGAATTACCTCAATTTGTGTAGCAATAATTTCACCGGAGGGCTTCCAAATGGGATTCAGAACCTGCAGCAATTAGCGGTTCTTGACCTAGACGATCCTTAGGGTTTGAATCAGTTGCTTTAACAAGAGTGATTAGAAGAGATAATTTGTTGAAAGAAACAAAATATTGGATTAGGATATGTTGGAAAATAATTTGTGAATTGTGATTTTGCGATGAAAGGTGAATGGCGGCGGAGTCTCCGGATATCCACGAAAGAGATAATTGGTATTTGATTTGTTTTTTGGGTTGTAACTTATTAATGGACATATTTACATTTTCTATTTTTTATCTTTTAAAATAGAATTCCTAATCTAATTTATATTTATATAAACTAAAACTAATAAAATATTTAAAAAAAAGTGAGTCACCCATCTTATTATATAAATTTACTAGTCTTTAACAAGTTTATTTTTAAATTAACTTCATAAGATTATTATTAATATATTAATATTCAAATGTTTTACAAAAACAAACAGCTTTAATGATTTAGATTTCAGACATTTAAACCCACCTCTTATCATTCAGAAGTGGTATTCAGATTCAGACATAAATCTCTGACTAAAAACAAACGGGGTCCAACTCAAACAAAGTGAAATAAGGCTAGAATAACTCGATAAGCATTAATACTAACATAAATATTATTAATCACATCACATGGGTGTAGTCTAACTGCAAGTGATGTTTTAATTTGTTTGACAACCAATCTATTCGATGGCCCATGTTTGGTTTTCTTCTTCGTTCTTTATAATTCATTTAATATATATATACAGTAAAATCTTTATAAATTAATAATGTTGGGATTAAGATATTGTATTAATTTAGTAAAATATTATTATATCGATAAATTAAGAAATTATTAATTTATAGAGTTGGCTTATATTCGTGAGCAACTCTAAAATTCCATGTTCGTTCACTTTTACCAATTTGAATGAAACAAAAACAAGGACCTTCAAAATTCTCATGTACATTCACGCATTAATGAACTTGTCAAGTTCAATGTACATTGATCTAGATTGATCACTATAAAATGTGTAATAATACCGTTCAAAATCCAAGTGATGATGAAGTTGATGATAATTCAGTACCTTTGGAACCAGTCACTCGGAAAGAAACATTGCAAGCGACAACAACTCTTCACAACTTTTTGTTGCAATACGAAAATACTATGCTTCGACTCTTAAGTGCAACGGGGAGATTTAAAAAAGAACTCAATATAGATTTGAAGTTCACAAAAAAACAAGTGACTATAGATTCATTTTTTTACTAGAAAATCCTAGAATTTTTAAATATTTTAGTAATTATTAATTTATAATTTCATTGGGACCAATATATTTACATTGGGATTTCAAAAGAATTATTATCTTATTATTTTATCAATTGGGGTCCAATTTTATACTAATCCCAAATTAAGACCGGACAAATTATTAATTTATCGAGTATTAAATTATAGAGATTTTACTGTAATAATATCTTTTATCCAAATCATTCATTGCCACATTCTATTTTTCTTAATTATGTCCACATTCATGTCACATCATATTATGATATTGTTTAATCATATATTATGATTAAAAATGCCTTTCGAAAAGAAAAAATATGCATTGAATAATAATCTGTAAATCATTTTTTAAAATATATTGTTAAATTATATGCTTTTTTATAAATTACATTCTTCAACGATTAATTCTTCTGAAATTATAAGTGAAAATAGTTAAAAGTATCAGTTTTATTAATATAAATTAAAGAGCATATCATGTACATGGAAAATTATATTTCAATAATCTTAACTTTTATCTGTTGACCGCTACTAATTTCAACTGAGAATATTCTTGCTACCGATCCTAACTATTTTCCTTTAACTGGACCAAAAGTAGACGGTGAAGAGAAACTCATTAGAACTCATTTCAGTTCTCAATGTGTGAATCTAAGCACATGGTGAATTGGGTGGAAGTTCCAATTTAAATGGTGGAGTGCCTGCGCGATGTGACAGGGAACACACCACACTTGCACGCACTCACTTTTAAACGCTTCAACAATTATTGGAAAAATAGATTTAAATAATCTCAACTATTGTTATTGGCTTGCAATAATCTCACCAAATTTTTTAGTAATGCAACAGTCTTATCTTTATAACCTATTTTTTCTAATAATTTTTTCGTCTATCCCACTAACCGGCGTTACTTAAATAAAATAGTTGGGATTATTATCGGCTAATAGACAATAGTTTGAGATTATTGTCGGCCAATGGACAATGGTTGAGATTATTTAAATCATTTTTGCCTTTTTTTTATATTTTCCACGTCGGCATATAGTAAACGACGGTTAGTGGGATGAGCAGAATGACTATTAAAAAATATGATACATAGATAAGACTATTTTATTACAAAAAAATTGATGGGATTATTGTCGGCCTATAGGCAGTAGTTGATATTATATAAATTCATTTTTTCACAATAATTTTGTGAAGTATCATATAAAGTTAAATGTTTTATGAAAATTTATATTTATATAAAATAAAAATAATTTTGATAATTTAGTTAAACACTATTACATAATTACGTACCTAAATTAATTTTGGTATTAATTGTTTATTCAGTTATATTTTTTATGTTTAATAACATAATTGACAAAGATGTTCAAATCAGAGTTAAGATGAAGGAGATACCGATTCTCGAAGTTGTGTTGTGGTTTAAGCTCAAACAATTAGAAAATATCAGTTATGTTTATCCAACATTAGTAGACTCAAAAACCTTGAAGTTGTTTATAAGGAGAAGTGTCTATGGAATTGAATTCCCATACAACCAGACACACCCAGTGACAGCCAAAAGGAAGCACCCTAACGCGCCCAGGAACAGGCTCGGGCTCGGGACCATAACGAGGGTGATGAGTGTAATGGGATGTTTTGATGGTGCACGTTCGCATCGTTGCGAGCCGCTTGTGAGACGCCTTTAGATTTTTGGCTAGCTACCTAGGCAGCTAGCTCGAGCTACTCGCTGGCCACTTCACACGAAACATCAGGTTGACTCTTTGAATTCAGGATCGGTTACGAGTTGAACTTGTGGTCAGTTTCGAGTTGATTGGTCAGTTATGACAAAATAATCTTAGTGTTAACTCCTAGTGACTAGGGGTTACGAAACATTTCAATACTTGTCTGTTTCAAGAAATCACCCCTATATGTAAAGGGACTCAAGTTTGGTTTACATACACCACAACACACTGTCTAATCAATCAAAAGAATTTCTAGCATTCTCTCTACTGCAAGTTCTTATTTCAGGTATAGTTCTAGGTGCTAGGTTAGTTATGGCAGTACACGTTGCTTGGGTTGTTATACCATGGGAGACACATGGGTTCACCTAAGTAGTTTCAAATCTGTTTTAAGAAAGATCTGTTCAGGACGTCTCAGTTACCCTTATATAATCAATCTTTTAATTTGCAGTTGAAGTTCCTCTTCAGAAACCTATTGCAGTTCCGCCGAATCCTGTATATCCGTCTGCAGGTACTAATTCCACCCATTTCAATATCTTATTTTTCTTGTAATTAAAGAGATATATCTTATTTGACTCAAATTAAGATCATATATATATATATATATATATATATATATATTTATTTATTCTTCTTGTTTTTCAGCTCCAGTTGAAATCGATCAAAAGGCAACTACTTCATGGGTATCGAATGGAATAACATACTACAAATATTCTGTTATAGTTACCAACAAATCAGGCAATTAAGACCATCAAGAACTTCAATCTGACCTTTTCCAGGCTCTACGGTCCACTCTGGGGTTTGACCAAGACCGCAGATGGTTCCTATGGGTTCCCAAAATGGGTCAGCTCGATCACTGCCAGCTGACAAAAGCATAGAGTTTGTGTACATCCAAAGTGCTCCTTCTGCTGCTCAAGTCTCGGTTTCTAGCTACACATTATTGGCCTAAATTTCAAGATTAAGCTAAAAGATTGATTTGGGAGAATCCAACACATGTGAGAATACGGTTATGCCCTATGCTCGATCTCTCTGGTATGGGCGTCATTAAGATTACCTTGGGTAGCCGGATGTTAACCGTTTTTCGTAAAAAAACAAAACAAAAAAATATATATATTAGTTTCAATGATTAATTAACAACGAAAACGTGTTGAACCACGTAAATGTGGACATTGT
>JBCNJP010014022.1:0-11533 GCA_039602395.1 Deinandra increscens subsp. villosa
GTTCATGTTTGAAATTTATGACTCAAATTATTAGTGAGATGTTTCTTTCTAGGTTTATGATCAATTCCACATATAGATGAATGACTCATCTAGTTCAGTCATTGTCAGTTGTCTTCCTCTCTACTGGCTCTATTACATCGTATAAAAACTAATTACAAATCTGTTTGAAATCTTAAATTTCTGTAATCTTCTTCATGTTCGGTTTGAAATCTTCATCTTGTGTCCCCAAAGGCCAAATCTGTAATATCAAATTTAAAGGTGTTTTAACTTTTTAATGGCTACTTCCAATGATACCAAGAGAATTTGACTCATAGGAACTAAAAACTAACGAAGTTAAAATTATGCTTATTTGATTTTCTTAATTTTGATAAAATTATGCTTATGTTATTTTTCTTGAATCTGTGATACAACTATGCTTATGTGATTTTCTTGAGTTTTAAAATCATAGGTAGTGAATGGATACCGATGGATGCTTATGTGATTTTTCTTGAATCCGGTACAGATATGCTTTGCCTAATTTACAACATGATCAGAAATAAGAATCTGACTTGAGTTTCCGGTAAGTTTGTGGATGCTTATGTGATTTTTTCTTAAAAACTTGGTGAGTTTTAACTTGATCACTACAGATTTTAAACTCACTTGTGTGTATTCACTTCAAAGTTGAAACTCATTGTGTATTTATACCAATGGATACCATAGGGCTACAAGCTCTTTGGTAATCACCGGGTCAAATAATCCGTTTCAGTAGGGCTGTGATCAGTTTTATATTTTTCCAACAAGAATGTGGTTTTTGGTCATTTTATTTTTATGTACTAGTTTGTTAAATTATCAGAATTGTCCAAATGTCAAGTTGCTGATTTTCCAAATTTTTTTTACAACTTCAAAAGCATAATACAATTGATTATTTTTTTCTACTAATTCAAAAAACATCAGCACTTTGAAAGTTCAAGCTTATTAACCATTATAACTGGTAATTTATTGTTCATCCATTGTAATTAAGCTATCCATTGACAATTGCAGTTAGGCTGGAAACTAATGAGGCACTTTGTGCAGAACTAGGCTGTATGAAATATTTCAGCAACTCGAAGCACCTAAAGGCTCATCTACAGTCTTACCATCAGCATATTACTTGTGAGATTTTGTGGGATTAAAAAGTTAAGAAAAATATAAAATGTCACCTTTGCACACATGAAAAAGTGGTTACAAAAGATAAGATCAAGTGCATCTTTGATGGATGCAACTCAACATTCTCAACAGTAAGAAACATAAATGCTTCTGTTGCCTTAATGATCCATTTTTAATGGTGGTAGTTTTGATTTTTGACACCTTATAGGCTTATATATCGTTGAACATGTCATTTTGGGTGCTTTGTCTCGAATGGGTTCAAAGTCAACCACCACTCCCTCGTCCTCTCACTAGAGTTAATGTCCTCTTATCGTGCAACTTCGAATGGAGATGCTACGAACTCCAGAGAACTAGGCCTTGGTACTTAGGTAATTTAACTTTAGAAATTTTAGAATCCAAATTTGTTATATTTGAGACATCTTCAATTGGCAATGGTTTTGAATGCATGTTTAGTCCAGAGAACTAGGTCTTTGATTGGAGTTTGTACTACCTTTTGTTTTGATGTAAGTGGCTCATTAGAGTTTGTACTATATAATTCTATTTTCTATATAGTATTGTTTACTAGTTGATTTGTAATGAAAACACTTTTATTACAACATCAATCAATGAATATATAATAATCTGAGATTTAACAAGGTCTAACCAACATTCATACATACCATGTCAAAATAAATTATTATTTCACAATCCAAAATGATTGATTTTCAGATTAGTTTGGTTTAAAAAATGGTTACTCAAAAATCACACTGCATTTGAACTTGATACATCAACTCAAGTGTAAATTTTTGCTCAATGGAATATATGAAACAGAGTAAAAATGGTGAGTTATAAAAACAGTGAGTTTATAAAACATTAATTTTTAAAGTTTATAGTGAGTTTAAAAAACGGTGAGTTTAATACAACATCGATTAAAAAAAAGTGAGTTCATAACAATGAGTTTTATAACTCAAACTTAGATATACATTTATAGTGAGTTTTAATACTCAAATAATGAGTTTTATAATTTTTGGTGAGTTTTAACTCAACAGTGAGTTTTATAATTCAATAGTTACTTTTATAATTTACAATGAGTTTATAGAAAACAGTGAGTTTTATAGAACATCGATTTAAAAAAATAACGAGTTTTATAATTCAATAGTGAGTTTTATAACTCAAACTTAGATATACATTTGTAGTGAGTTTTAATACTTAAATAATTAGTTTTATAATTTTCGGTGAGTTTTATAGAACATCGGTTTATAAAAACAATGAGTTTTATAATTTAATAATGAGTTTTATAATTCACAAACAGTTAGTTTTATAAAATATCGATTAAAAAACAGTGAGTTCACAACAGTGAGTTTTATAACTCAAGCTTAAATATACATTTTTATTGAGTTTTAATACTCAAATAATTTGAGTTTTATAATTTTCGCTGAGTTTTAACTCAACAATGAGTTTTATAGAACATCGGTTTATAAAAACTGTGAGTTTTATAATTTACAATGAGTTTTAAAAAACACTGAGTTTTATAGAACATCGATTTAAAAAATAGTGAGTTTTATAATTCAATAGTGAGTTTCATAACTCAAACTTAGATATACATTTGTAGTGAGTTTTAATACTCATATAATGAGTTTTATAATTTTCGGTGGGTTTTAAACTCAACAGTGAGTTTTATAGAAGATCGGGTTTTAAAAACAGTGAGTTTTATAATTCAATAGTGAGTTTTATAACTCAAACTTAGATATACGTTTGTAGTGAGTTTTAATACTTAAATAATGAGTTTTATAATTTTCGGTGAGTTTTAAACTCAACAGTGAGTTTTATAGAGCATTGGGTTTTAAAAACAGTGAGTTTTATAATTCAATAGTGAGTTTATGACTCAAACTTAGATATACGTTTGTAGTGAGTTTTAATACTCAAATAACGAGTTTTATAATTTTCGGTGAGTTTTAAACTCAACAGTGAGTTTTAAATTCAACAGTAAGTTTTATAGATCATCAGGTTTAAAAAAATAGTGAGTTTTATAATTCAAGAGTGACTTTTAATAAAAAAAATGAGTTTTATAATTTGTAGTGAGTTATATAATTCAATACTAAGTATTAAACAACATTGAGTTTTAAACACAACAATGTGTTTTGTAATTGAGTTTTAAACAATATAACCAGTGAGTTTTAATTGAGTTCTAAATTTGGTCAGTGAGTTTTATTTGTGTTTTAAACAATATAACTAGTGAGTTATAATTGAGTTCTAAACTTGATCGATGAGTTTTAGTTGTGTTTTAGACAATATAACTAGTGCGTTTTAATTGAGTTCTAACTTTTGTCGGTGAGTTTTAATTTGTTTTAACATGAGTAATAGAAGTATAAAATTGTGAGTTTTATAATTGAGTTTTAAATAATATAACTATAGAAATTTAATTGAGTTCTAAATTTGGTCGGTGAGTTTAATTTTGTTTTGAAACAGTATAACTAGTGAGTTCTAAAGAATACATCCACAACTTAGCCAACAACACACAAAAGGCTATGCAACAAAACAGATATAAAGAAAGATGCACCGAGCATTCAAATACTCCAGCCCCATGGGAGTCTCACCATAGTGTAAAAAGTGAACCAAAGCCAACACTTATTAAACTTCAACAACATCCAAGACTAAAACGAAGAAAGACATTAGTGAGTGCTCCCGTGATAACATTAAATTTTGAAACTCTTCCCATTTAGACCCATAAAAGCAGTAATGACCTTCTCCTCAAGGCCTTTTTCCAGTAGGTCTCATCATCAACATTTAGAGCTCTAACAAGATACACCAAAGCACAAAATTCTTTTTTTATAACCTTGGTCAGAAAACAACAGAACCTAGACTTGATATGCCCATATATTTTCCCAACCCCAACCCTGCATTCCTATCTTCATTTCCATCCACTGACTTCCATGATTTGCAGCACAACCAAAGCTTTAGAAGAACTAAAAATATGCTGCATAGAAAACAACGGGAATCATAATCATTTTCAAGCATATGAGGCCTGTTAAAAAATGACACGGATATTTGAGATAGTCTTCACACCCAGGCTAATTAGCAAGAACAAAACATAATCTTGACCGAATCAATTTCAAGCATAAAGACGTCCCCTCTTTCATTTATTTCAAACTTAATCATCTCCAATCAGTGGGTGATTGAGTTTTAATTGAGTTCTAAATTTGGTCGGTGAGTTTAATTGTGTTTTAAACGATATAACTAAGGAGTTTTAGTTGAGTTCTAGATTTGTTTACTGAGTTTTAATTGAGTTTTAACACGAGTAATAGAAGTATAAAATAGTGAGTTTTAATATGAGTTTGAAATCCCAAGTGAGTTTTATATGAGTTTCTTAAAACTAATTGTTTTAAAACTCATTGTTTTAAAACTCATTAAATAAGATTTAATCAATGTGAGTTTTAACCAATTTGAACTCAAGTTAAAACTCATTAAATGAGATTTACCATTTAAACTCACTAGACAAAGGTTAATTTTAACTTTAGAACATTAAAAGATTGAGTTTTAACCCAACTATAATTTGAACACCCAACTTCATAAACTTAGAATTAAACTTCTTTGCCTGATGTTCTATAGACCGGTTGCATGTATTTGATTTTTCAATGGCTTTCCTTAAGATAAAATTAAATTTTATCTAAATAGTTAATAATTCAAAGTTAGAACAGGTAGTACCTCGAATGAGGAATCCAAAGATTGAAGAATTGTTGGAGATAATTGCTTATTCCGAATAGCCAAACAGCTTCTACCATCACCAAATGAATAATCCCTTCTAAAAGCTGAAATTTCCCAGAAATAAAAAATTTGAAAATTTATGTATCATATATACATGTCTAATTAGCATAATTTATAACTAATTCACTTCAGAAGCAAATAACTAAAGAAGACACAAATCAAAGAAACTTGTAGCATCATATAAAAGTCAATCGATTACATACAAACATGATTCAATCAATTTCTAATCACTAGACATTAGTAGAGGTCATAATCTGTGAGTTTTATAGAACTAAGTGAGTTTTAATAAAGAGTTTGTCCAAATCATGCTTTAATGTCTTAATCAGTGCGTTTTCTAAATCACGCTTTAAGGTCATAATCATTGAGTTTTTAATAAGCTCATAATCAGTGAGTTTTACAGAACTAAGGGAGCTTTAATTACAATCAAAGCCACACTAGACATTATGATTCTAATCACCTATTTAATTACAATCAAAGCAAATTCATTAAATCAAATTAACATAAGCTGGATGAAGATAAATAAGAGTCAACTAAAACAAATTGGTAACTAAGAGAACACAAGGTTACCAAATCACTAGAATATAGGCATGAAGAAACTCATACAAACCGTGGATTCAACTGAGCTCTGAGTTGTAGCAGAGGTCAGTGAGTTTTATGTCATATTTAGGGATTTTCTCATCATTAGTCAAACTGGTCCAACCCACTAAACCATTATCCTCACATTTAGGAACTAGTTACTGACCTGGACAAAGTAATAAACTGCAAGTATGGAAATAGAAACTAAAAGTAATAAACATAAAAATAAGCTGCAAACAGGATATGATGCAAAAAGTGGGCTGCTACTCTTTAGGTTGGCTATAATTCGACACTCGACAGGACCTGCTAATTCATACAACCCAACATAAGTGATCCATGAATGTCCTGTAGGACGGGTTGGGAGGTCAAATGCAACGGTTATTGACTGTTGTTCCAGCTCGGGTCCATCACTTTGGATTTCAAACTCATATTAAAACTCACTAGTTTTATACTTTTATTACTAATGTTAAAACTCATCGACCAAAGTTAAAACTCATTGTTGTAACTAATCTAGCATTTCTGACAAACCAATTGACAAGCAATGAACAAGAAACGGAATTTAGATTCAAAAGTAGGTCAAAAGTGAGTTTTTACAACTAAGTGAGTCTTAATCAAGTAAAAGGAAAACTCACCTCTCAAGCATTTCATCGAACACATAGAGAGCATCAGTTTTATTTGGATAAGAAAATCTCGGATCATATCACTTAGATATACACTTCTAATGTCAAGGTTTTCTTGTTATTGTAGTTATGAGGTGGATTCCATGATTAGTATGATTAAAACATGGGGAAACACAAAACTGAAATATGACTTTTGATCAGAATCTATGCGACGTAATTATGAGACGATGAATTAGAAAAAGGTTTTGATTACCTTTTCTAATCTTTGAATCCTCAATTGTATGCTTTTCTAATCTTTGAATCCTCAATTGTATGCATTTCTTAATGTGATTTTTGATCGGAATCTATGCGGCGGTGGTTCTCAAGTAAGTGTTTGTCGACTCTCCGGTTGTACTCCGCTGGATTTGGGGTTTTATTGGCGGATTTGACGTTTTTGGTTCTCCGATCAGATCAGATCTTTAAAACGAAGGGGACGTGAATTTGAGTGGAGTGACGATCGTGCCCCTGATGTAAAAGAATCGCGTGTTGAAGATCTAATGGTTAAAAATAGGGTCTATGGGTCTACATTTTTTTAGGGGTCTACAATGAACCCTTCCCTATATATATATATATATATATATATATATATATATATATATATATATAACCCCATATATACAAATACAACCCATGGTACCACTTCTAAAACATAATGTATAAGCCAACAATGCACACAATGTACTACCTTTTATGCATGCTTTACAACCCCTAAAGCATTGGATTTCGTAGCTACAGTTGTCGCTACAATGCTTGACAAATCCACAACGTAGTTACAAGTCTAGATGCATTGGCTACAAGTGTTTCATGCTATGGAAGATCTGAGATATATATAGAGAGTTAAATCGGCTGTTTTGCTTTACAATACCCATCCACGTTCTCTCTCTGCTCTCCTTTTAACGTCACAGTCTCAACCTTCCCTCACCTAAACGCACGTGAGAATGACAATTGGAAGGAGCAGCAACAGTGCCACAAGGACGATGTGATCTGTCCTTCGTCGCTGTAGCAGTATGGGGTGAGTTTATTAGCATTGTTGCTGCACCGTTCTAATCGGTGGTGCTCTCCCATCTCTCATCTCTGCCTTTTCTCTTTATCCCTCTCTCTCTGTCTCTCAATAATCGCCCAAAACCAAACCACAAATCGACTGGGTTTTTGAAGGAGATCAGTTGCAAGCTAACCCCACCGCCAAAGCCAAGCCCCTGCCATCATTGTGGCGGAACCCTAATGGGAATCAGAATTAGGGTTTTTTTGGTGGATTTCTGATTTCTTTTCCGCTTTATGGGGTTTCGATTGAGGCTTGAATTGAATGATGATCTCATGAAAGCAGAGAGATCGTTCAAGCATATAGGTCGTTCGTTAGAGATGATTCTTATGATCGTTCGTTAGCAAGATACATCTGATCTATAGCATCACTTTGTACCGATTTATGTTATGATCTGTATGTTTACTTGGTGGGCTTTAACATTGCTATTCCTATTTTATTTGCTTCGATTTGGGGTTTTCTCTGTTTTATGTTTGTATGTGTATCAAAAAAGGGATTTGGAAGAAGATGGATTTTGTTTTAGATGCTATGTTCTTCAAGTATTTTGCTTTTGAAGTGATTGTATTTTGGGGGGTTTGAATTTCCTCGTAAATAGCCAAGACGGAGACCTAAACAGACTGCTCTCAGTTCTCTGACGTGAACTCTGGATCTGGAGAACCCAAATATGTCAAGTCAAGGCAGTTATGGTGCTCAATCTGCACGATTTTGACTATTGTAGACATTGTTGTATGGTTTTGATGCTTTGATTTTAGGTTTGGCTTATTTTTTTACGTTTTTTGGTGGTATTGGGATGAAGTTCTGATCATTAATTGTTGTTTATGTAGGTGATGCTTGGGTTTGTTCAAGCTCTCCAACAACAACCTTATTTCATTAAAAAGCCAATTAAGTTTTATATACAAAATTTGTTTTTATAAAAAAATTAGTAATGTTCTTATCTGCATAGAGATGTTTGAAATTTTTTTTTTCCTGTGACATCCGAGAATTTCAAGGTTTACTTCCGTTAGACAATTCCGTTAGTTATGTTATAAGTGTTAACTTAGTAACTAATGCTTAACTAGGCCGAATACGTCCACGACCTTTGGTTGATCACCAAACACGCCCATATGTGTTATGTGTTCATTTACTTATAGTTATTATGTGCAATGTGATTTAAATACATGATTCAGCATTGTGAATTGCATGACAACCCATGAATTGTACTTATCTTGCTTAAAATGTAAACTGGTCACTTTTGGGTTTCCAGCGAAACTACCGGGCGAAACTATAGTGTCGCCCGGCTAGTCTAACCTCTGACTACCAGAGCCAGTTTCGCTTGGCCAGCGAAACTGCCAGCGAAACTAGGCCCTGATATATAATAACATAAAACCCTAGTTGCCTCATTTTTGCACCATTCTCTCCAAAAACACACACACACACACTCCTGGAATTCTGGTCAGTCGAGAAACACAACAAAACATCAAGGTCTCAGCCTCAAGACAACATCCATTCGATTCCTTGATCAAATCGCGAGTCCCAAAACCCCTCTTTATGCCTTTTCTTTGAGTTTTCTTAAAAAGCATGCTTAAACTTTCATGAAACTGCTTGATCTGCTAGTATGTTGCTTAGGGATGTTAGATCTGTTATAAAGTTTGCAACTTTACGTATGAAATCCAACCATGATAGAGATTTGTGCTATTTAGGTCATTTTAGGTCAAAAATGTGTTTTTTGGTGATTTGGATGTGAAAACCCATGTTTAAGGTGTTAAATCTTGTTGTTTGATGTTGGTAAATGTCTAGGCATGCTAGATAATGAATTACATGTAATATGGAAGCTGTTAGATTGATTTTTAGGCTGATCCGTAAGTTTTTCGCGACCAGCGAAACTGTCATGTTCTCTGGGCGAAACTGTCCAGCGAAATTATGCATATCTTCAACCAGCGACACTATGGAGCGAAACTGTAGTGTCGCCGGGTAAACCAACTAGACCTGTCCGAACGAAACTACCGAGCGAAATTCCCTGAACGAAAGTTCAAACCAGTTTCGGGCGAAACTAGGCTAGCGAAACTGTGCCAACAGTTTCGAGCGAAACTAGCCTAGCGAAACTGTGTCATCGGGTATTGCCTAGCGAAAGTGCTGCCCGTGCACACAGCGAAACTACCTAGCGACACTATGCTAGCGAAACTGTGACCTGACCAAAATCCAGACTTGTGCAACTTGTGTGAATGCCATGCTATGATTTACATGATTATGCAATGATGAAATATGTTTGATTTCTGTATTATGTGAACCCCTGCTATGATCAACCGATTGGTGTCGTGTGTCGGTATGTCGTGTCTTAGTTCCAACGTGCTATGTTATGGGCCATAGTGGCGTTAAGTTAAAGACTAGACACAACCTAATACTTAAGACCTTAATGTGATTATTAGGTCTTCGTTAGCAAATCATAATTTGGATTATTGAAGTGTAGCTGAGCAACCTAAGGTGAGTTTCACAAACCCTTTAATTGTGTGCCCGTTTGGGACATAACGAATGAACTTAACGATAAACAACGCTGACATTTTGAGGTATTACAATCGGGATACCTGTTATGGAAGTTGGAGTGTTTTATGGGAACACTTGCAACTGTCCATCCTTGGGGTTTCTATTGGAACTCGGAAACGACCACTATGACACTTAAACTCTTTTTAGGATTTCAGATGAAATCCAGAATAAACATTTTAATATGACTAGTGTAGGTTAAAGTCTAAACCAGATGATATCACATGATTTCTAAGGATGCCTTAAAAACTTAAAAGTCCTCAACCTAGTACTGTTGATCTGAGAAGCGAGGGGATGTTGGGTAGATCTACTGAGGGTTTGACAAACCCTGCTCCGCGGTACACAAATGTGTAACCAACCGGTTGGAGGCCGAACGGAGTTCAATGTCAGCCTATGTTTAGTTGTGGGCCTCCCAAATGGGACACAACTGGAGGCACCTACCATCGGCTATTGCCGAACTCTGTTACGTCAGCTTTCAGCCCTAGTACGACTCCTTAGTGCATGGAAACCGGATTAGCTACCCGCGATATCGGTTGACCACTTTAATCCTTTACTTAACTAGTGCATATTCGATAATTCAACACTTGGCAATGTTTTGCAAACTACTACCTATTTATATGTTGATGAATACGATTATGAGACCGGGCCAATGCATGTCATGCCCACCGTGAACTCACCAGCCGTTAGGTTGACACTTGTGTGGTTTTCACTTTTGCAGATCGTTGAAGAGTATCCACTGGAGGTTGGCATGGCTCGTGAAAATATTTATTTTATTAAACTAAATTGGGAATTTGAAATTGAAACAATGATTTGTAAAGCACGTGGCTAGTGCTAAGATACTGATGTTTTAATTGCGCTGCGTATGTTAAACTGTTTTATTTATGAACATTGGACTTTTCTCTGATTCATTTAGTATTTGTAACTAATGGTTGTGGTCCTGGTTTGCTCGCACCCCTTAACGGTATAAACTCCGTTAGTGGTTATTTGGGGGTGTGACATTTCCGATGTATGACCAATATTCCTGCACATGCCTCAAATTTGTATTAAATCATTCACATATTTAATTATTAGTGATTTAGCTATATATCACAACTGTTTGTTAATTTTTTTTAGGGTTGTAATACTATTTTAAGGTATAAGACAAGTTTTCTTCAACTGATTTGCATTTTATTTTGTCTGACTTTACAGGGAATAGTAGATGTCCAAGGATATTTCAAAGTAACAAGGTTAGTTTATTGTATGATTTTGAAGCTTTAGTATCAGTTCCTAATGTAGGTATTGATATTGTTCTTGAATTTTGTGGGAAATCGATTTAACGATTTTACAGGTCTGCTATGTAGGTTTGTTGAATATGGCTTAATGTTAATTTTGGAATCTGACTACTTCCTGCTTAATTATAATTTTGGAATCTGACTACTTCCTGTGTTTCCCAAATTTATAGAGATTTTAAAACCAGTTTTGTTGGCTTGGTTACTAGACTCCAAAGAAGAAAACATACAAATGCAATGGAATTCAAGCCAATAGAGTAAGTATCTTAACTGCGTTTTTCGCCCAAGTTCTTCAAAATCTATTAGCATCAAACAGAAAAAATAAAAAAGATTTTGCTGCAGACGAGTTAACCATATGGATTGAGTTGATATGATGAAGGTGAAGAATGTGATTTTTGAACTAAAACCTTGGCTATTAGTTTGATTGAGTTTAAAGATGTATTTACTTTTGGTTGTATTTACGCATGCTCTTTTAGGTACATATACCCATTGCATTTCATGGGATACTAATCTTATGCTTTATTTTGTGTGTTGTTTTGTTATTTGTAGATGCTTTGTGCTTCAATATGAGGTCTTGCTTTAAAGCTTTTTGGGGTGCCAGCAGC
>JBCNJP010014023.1:0-11529 GCA_039602395.1 Deinandra increscens subsp. villosa
TTCCCATCAAGGGCAGCTTTTGGGGTTTTCCTTGGTGGCAAAGTTCCTTGAGCCACCGCCTGATCAGTCAGTTTGTGCGCCAGCCGGATTGCCTGTCGCACATAAGTGGGATTAGATGAGGTAACCATACCCTTGATTTGTGGTACCAGTCCTTCCACATACAACTCAATTCGCTTATATTCAGCATCCACCATTGTCGGACAGAGTCGGGAGTAAGCTTGATAACGGGTGGTGTACTCCTCTATTTCCGAGCCTTCCATTTTGGAGTTTCCAAACTCGACCTCCAGTCTTCTGACTTGATCACGAGGGCAATACTCCTCCATGATAGCTTCCCTGAATTCTTGCCATGTCATGGCGTTTGCCTCATTTAGTCCCAATATCTGAATCTGAGCATTCCACCAGGTTAATGCGGAATCCTCAAGTGTGCCAGTAGCATATTTCACCTTATCCCCGTCTGGGCAGTTGCACATTAGAAACACCTTCTCTGACTTTTCAATCCATCTAAGTAGACCCACAGCACCTTCGTCACCCTTGAATACCATTGGCTTGCAATCCATGAAGGCTTTGAATGTGCATTGAGGCGGTTGACCTTGGAAATGTTGCTGAGCGGCTGCTAGGGCTGCTGCAACCCCTTGATTAATCATATTCTGAACCTGTGCAGCAGTGAAGGTTCCTGGGTTGGTTTCGGGATCTCTCCGCGGAGGCATGATTTCTAGCAAATCAATGCAAAACTTCCAAAGGTTAGTATTCCCAATACTAGAAGGTTGTTAAGTTCCGTTAAGTGTTACATACTAGTATAATTCACATAAAGCATTCATTTACATGAACAGTGAAAAGAAAATTTCCACCCAAAATTTTCAGGTTTTAATACCGTCACAAGACAAGAATTCTAAATGAGGATCATCTTCAGCACGCGGGGCAGTACTTTGCGGAACGGGTTGCAACCAAAGTTTTCAAAACAGTTACAGTTCAGAAAATTTTCTTTTAAAATGTTCTGGTTCGCTGTAACCAAGGGCTCTGATACCAATCTGTCACACCCCCAATTTCCACTAACGGAGTATAACCGTGTGGGGTGTGATCCAGACCAGGATCCCAGACTTTAGTCACAACCAAACCATAACAGAATTTATAAATTAACATAAAGTTTTAGTTACAGTCCAAAATAGTAAGTTTAACAGTTCAGCGGAAGCATAAATAAAGTTTGCAGTTAAGGTGTTACAAAACGATGGATATAAATATTTGAGATTTCGGGTTTTTCAAAAGGTATCCATGGGAAGTACTGCCGCCTCCGGTGCTGTCCATGATCCACCTAACGACCTGAAAAGAAATCAACAATCAAGTGTCAGCCAAGGCTGGTGAGTTCACTAAAGCAGTCTACCCGTCACAAGTAGACCAAATGTTTATGAATAAAGACAGGTAAAACACAATCAATATCATAAGACCAGTAAAATTCCATATCGTAGGTAGCTAGCCTATAGTTATGTACACCTGAATTGTTCGTAACCGAAGCTGACAATGTTTTTGATAGGGAATTCCTATGAACCTTGCCTTCCCGTGTCTTGAAGGATCACGGAGGGTAGGCTAACATTGGTCTCAGTCCGACCGCCAGTCGGGAGGGTGCATCCTGTGCACCGCTGAGCGGGGGTGTCAATCCCCAGTAGTACTACTCAATATTACCTCGCTATTGTATATTAACGGCCCGAAAGTAAGGACTTTTTATAAATAAAGTTCAATTCAGTGAAACATATGATATTATGTCGGAAATTTACCCAGTAAGAAATACCCTTACCGTTTGGGTCACCATCCTTACCGGATGCAACCACCTGCGCGTTATCGTCCCTGAACGGACATAACAATAATATAAATGAACTCACCTTGGGTTGCTCGGCTTACTCTTCAATGAATCCGATTATGATTGTTAACGAGGACCTAATAATCACATTAAGGTCTTAGGTGTAAGGTTGTGTTTAAAACTACTAGCACGTTGGAAAACACGTCACGACATAACGACACACGACACCGTTGGTTGATCATACACAAGGGTTCATATACATCAGAAGTCAAAGCATGTATCATGATAGTATAAAGCATGCAAGTCACGGTATAACATTCAAGTAAATTGCACAAGTTTGGATTCTGGTCACAATTTCGCTAGCAGTTTCGCTAGGCAGTTTCGCTGTGTGCACGGGCAGCACTTTCGCTAGGCAATACCCGATGACACAGTTTCGCTAGGCTAGTTTCGCTCGAAACTGTTGGCACAGTTTCGCTAGCCTAGTTTCGCCCGAAACTGGTTTGAACTTTCGTTCAGGGAATTTCGCTCAGTAGTTTCGTTCGGACAGGTCTGGTTGGTTTACCCGGCGACACTACAGTTTCGCTACATAGTGTCGCTGGATGAAGATATACATAGTTTCGCTACCTAATTTCGCCTGATGAAGGCACAGTTTCGCTAGTCGCTAAAAAAACCCGTAAATTTGACTAAAAACCTTTCTAACAGCTTCTGTACCTCATGCAATTCGATATCTAGCATACCTAAACGTTTACCAACATCATGGGAGCAATTTTAACACCTTAAACATGGATTCTAGTCATCAAATTACCAAGAACACATTTTCACATAAAGGAACCTAATTAGCATGGATCTTCATATTGACATGGCAAGTTACAGAATTTATGTTATGTCTAACACCCTTAAGCATTTTAACAGAAGCATACACAATTGCATGTAAATTTGGTCATCTAATTAAGTAAAGCACAAAGAGAAACATAGAAGAAGTGGTCTTGGGGACTCACGGTTGATCTCCAAGCTCAAATGGATGATGATCGGGGCTGGGATTACGGCGGTTCGTGTTGTTCCCTTGCTGGCCAGAAATCTCGAGAGGGAGAGAGTGCAGAAGTGTGTGTTTTGTGAGGTGCAAGTAAAAATGAGAAGTTTGGCTTGGGGTTTCTATATATATAGTGCTAGTTTCGCCGGCAGTGTCGCTGGCTGTTTCGCTGGCTGTTTCGCTAGCCACGCGAAACTGGTTTCCGAAAACCAAATGTCTTAGCTACCGGGCGAAACTGTAATTTCGCTCGGTAGTTTCGCTGGCCACCAGAAAGGGGCCAATTTTACATTTTAAGTAAGATGAACACAGATTTCTCGATAAATCACATAAATGCACAATTAAGTAAATAAGTAAGTTGCATTGCTTCACACAGTGGTAATAAGTAACTAATCATATAACACATATGGACGGGTTCGGTGATCAACCAAAGGTCGTGGACGTATCCGGTCTAGTTAAGTATTAGTTACTACTTGTAATGTGACTAACGGAGATTGCCTAACGGAACATAATGGAATTAACGGAAAAACTTAACGGAGTTAACTTGGGAGGTTACAGTTGTCACAAGGTTCATGCCTAAGTATGAAGTATCATGAATATATCTAGGGTTACCTTGCTAAAATATTATATTTGGATGAATTATGGTTAATTTGACATTCAGTTGACTTTAATGACAATATGGTTTAATTAGGATTCTATGATTATATATTTTTAGCTTTAGGATTGACCCATCTAATCATACCAAATCACCACCGAGTCGTCGAGTCGGCCGTGTTACGAAATTAAACTATTTATTTATTTATTTATTATTTTTCCTCTATCCCATCTAGTCGTCAAGGTTGTCTTCGGGTCTAACCGTTTCGTGGTGTCATTCTTTCAATGGTGTCTCCATATCAGGTGAGTATCATAGCCCCTTTTCCTTTTTTTGTTTTGTTTGGTCTTTAGTGATCCACTTAAATCGACGATCCACTTAATCGTCTATCCACTAAATAAAGCCGAGTTGAGTGATCATTGTGAGAGGTATGATGCTTGTTTGATTGAACCTTGATGTGTGTGATCTATTAGGCATTCCTATGTTTTTCTAATAAAATATCACAATTGCTTGTTGGTTTGTAAATCTTTTAAAAGTGTAAATCTTGAGATTTGGGGATGATTGTGGACTTGACTAGTTGCATTGGGTTGGGTAGGATGTCATGTTTTCGATTGGCTTGTGGAAGTGTTGCATAAGATTTTGCTTGAGGGCAAGCAAAGTTTAAGTGTGGGGATATTTGATGCGTTGCATCTTGTACATAAATAAATGAATAAAAATCGCTCATTTAAATAGATGTTTAATTGAAAAATATTAAATTTGGTGTTTATTTGAGTTTTTAATTTAAACATATTCAAATTTGGCGCTTAATTGTTAAACATTTGAACTATAGGTTATTTGGTGGGTTTTTGGCTTAAAATTGATAAATATATAAATTCCCAATTTTAGTTGGTTTTTAATATTGTTTTATGGTGACTTATATGAATTTGATGCTTAATGGTAATTTATATATGAAATTTAGGTGTTTGGTGGATCCATGATGAATTTAAAAGAAAACTGTAATTTACGGAAGTGGAATCGGAATTCATATGCGAAAGTTATTAAAGAAAAAAGAAAAAAAAATAATAACAAGTGTAGTAGCAGCAGCCCAGTCTACTCTTGTTATCGGCCCAACAAGCGAAGCCCAACAGGAGAGCCCAGCAGCGAAGACCCAGCAGCCTTGCAGCCCAGCGCGAAAAAGAGGAATATTATGAAGGCCACGGGGATCAAACCCGTGACCTCCGTGACCTCTGGTTAGCGAGCAAGGGTTCGGACCATTGGGAGAACAACTGCTGTTGGTTTTATTCCAGTTCAGCAGTCTTTAATATTATTTAGCAGCAGACCCAGTTTTACCATAACCAACCTGATCGCATTTCAGCCCTAAAATCCCCATATTTAAAGGGTTTGAGGCGCCGTTTTTTTGTAGTTTTTCACCTCCAATAAACCCTAAAAACCCTCTCCAATATCTAGAACTTTGAAGGAAGGATTAGAGATCAAGATTGAAGCTTTTGGATGCGAAAGTTGAAGATTTTCAACCCTTTAATTTTCATTTTCTCATAGAGGCTAGATTTCTTCATCTTTTTTCTTTATTTCTTTGTTCATGAATTTGTTAAAGATGGGATTTTTATGTGTTTTGATGATGATTATTGGCTAGATTTTTAGTGTTACTTGGTATTGGATGACTTTGGGTGCGTTTTGACTTTTAATTTGACTTTTCTCACATGATTTGATTTTGGTTGCTATAGAATATGATTTAGATCTGTGAAATGAACATATTAGCATGTTTGGTCTCTTTTATGATTGCTTGATGTGATTAAATCACTTAGGATTGAAGAACTTTGACCTAAATGGTGATTTAGTTATTGTTTGATTTGACTTTTATGAGTTTTGATCAAATGCATGATAGGAGAACTTCTACATGATCTTGCAATTATAATTTGGGGCTGATTTTGCATAATATTTGTGTTGGATTGAATTGACTGATTCGTTTAGCACATTAGGTGGTTGTTTGACTTTGTCGGTTGGTTAGAATACTTGAGAACTTAAGGTTTTGACCCGCTTGTACGTGTTAGACATTGCCTAGGTTTCATTGATCCCATTTCAGTATTCTAGCATGTTATAGAATCCATATAGATAGACCTCTCGAGTGGTTTTCTATTCCGTGCATATCCGACTAGCTTTGACCGAAGCTGTTAGATGAGTTAGCATCCTGATTCATTTACTGCCCGGACCTCAGTTTAGGATTGCCTAGATAGTGAAGATGTGTCTATAGTCTAACTTATCCTGGTAATCATCTTAGAGGGTAATGTCACGTGAGATTGTCAGATTATCAGTCATTAGCTAGCTCAGAGGATTCCTTACCATGTAGCACCCTTTTTCCCATTTGAGTCACTTTAGATCTCGTTGCATTGTTTTTTTAGTTATTTTACTTGTTTGCTTATTTGTTTCTTGACTAAATTACAATTTTTAACCTTTATACTTTACAAAACTTTGGATTTTGACATTTTTCAAAAAAAACTTTCAAGTTTTACCCTTTATTTGAAAACTTGTTTCATGTTTTAACCTTTACACTAACCCAGTTAAATTTCTCCATTAGTTTTTTAATAAAGGGGGTAGTATTGTAACTTTATTTGAAAACTTGTTACATATTTTAACCTTTACACTAACTTTACAAACCATATTTGGATTTTTTTAGGGTGGTAGGTAAAAAAATCAATTAATTTGTTGGTTTTTTATTTTTATTTTTTAACAAAAGTAGTCTTATTTCTTTATATCTCTTTTTTAATCTTGTCAAAATATTCTTATGTGTGTAAATATTTACTTATTTTTCTCGTATGAGAAGGTATATCAAATATGCAAAATTACTTTACATACAAGAAAGTTTTTTCGTATGCCTGTAATTTCCAATTTGATCCTCACTCTGTATATACATATATATCATCTATTTTATTTATTATTGCTATAGAAGTTCTTAGATACAATAATATGATATTGTAATTTACGATTACAAATATAATAAAACTAATAAAAACATAAAACAAAAGAGAAACCGGAAAAAAACAAATATATAATACCTATGTATAAAATAAAGTTTCTTAAAAATTATTTTATTCTAAAATATTATTGATTAAGAATGTGGATAAATAAAGAATTTAGAGTGTATGCTTAGGGTTATATTTAAATACATCTTCTTTCATCTCTTATTGATTGAAATTAGAGGTGTACAAGCCGGTTTAATTTGACAACCAAACTAAGTTATGACCGATCTGGTTCTATCAAACTTTGTCAAAATCGGTTTGATCTAAAACCGGATTTGATCATAAACCGGTTTGTGATTTAAATCTGGAATCTGTGTTGAACCGTTTGAGATCGGTTTGGTTCAAACTGTTATGGAACTGGTTTTCAATATTTAATATTTTTTATTTTCAAATACAGTGAAAAACTAAACAAAAATAGCTATAATTCATTTATTTTATTTAAATTTTAAAATAACAACAATAATAAACCATATATAAAAGAGTAAATTACACAGAAGGTCCTTTATGTTTTACTCCGATTTCAAATTAAGTCCTTTAAGTAAAGTTGTTTTACTCGACATCCTTTATATTTTCAACTTATTTCGTAGAAGGTCCTTTATCACTAACGGTGTTAAAAACCACCGTTAAGTGAGGGGCACTATAGTCATTTCACACAATCTTTTAAATAAAACATTTAAATCAAATATTGATTTAATTAAAATACCTTAGCATTATATCACAGAACATCAATGTTAACATTCCGTACACCGACTAAAAAAACGGAATTCCGCCGCCGACGAATTAACCCGGCTAAAACTCGTCGTGAAAGCCATGGAATTAGGTTACACCATCCCCAATCGCTGCAAGTTGATCGCAACTTCTTACTAAATCATGCCACGGACATGGTTCCTCAATTGATCCTGAATGTTAAGTTTTGAATAAGTTCAACTGACGAGTTACTATAATTGTCTCACGGGCACCCCAAATCTGCCTCGCGGTTAAAAGACCTATTATTTCAGCGATAACTTCTTCAGTGCACGATGCCTGCAAGAGAATAACAGCACATTGATCTGCAGATTACCATGCGACAAAGTTTGGATAAGGCACAATTTTCTTATCTCCAGTTAGGGTTGGGGGAGGGGGGCAGCAAGAGACCCACCGATATATAAGAGCAGGTTTTGACTTTTGATAAGTGAGCAATGGCATGATTTGGTAAGAAGTTGCGATCAACTTGCATCGATTTGACGGTGTAACCTAATTCCATGGCTTTCACGACGAGTTTTAACCGGGTTGATTTGTCGGCGGCGAGAATTCCGTTTGGTACAGAGATGTTCTGTGATATGATGCTAAGGTATTTTAATTTAATGAATATTTGATTTAAATGTTATTTAAAAGATTGTGTGAAATGACTATAGTGCCCCTCACTTAACGGTGGTTTTTAGCACCGTTAGTGATAAAGGACCTTCTATGAAACAAGTTGAAAATATAAAGGATGCCGGGTGAAACAACTTTACTTAAAGGACCTAATTTGAAATTGGGGTAAAACATAAAGGACCTTCTGTGTAATTTACTCTATATAAAATCAAATAAAATTATAGTCTAGATAAAACCTTAATAACGATATATAGGCATGACATATTAGTCAAAAGTTACAATACTACCCCCTTTATTAGAAAACTAGTAGAGAAATTTAATTGGGTTAGTGTAAAGTTAGTGTAAAGGTTAAAACATATAACAAGTTTTCAAATAAAGGGTAAAACTTGAAGGGTTTTTTTTTAAAAGGTCAAAATCCAAAGTTTTGTAAAGTATAAAGGTTAAAAATTGTAATTTAGTCTTGTTTCTTTTTGTTTTCTCAGAATCAATCTATTTTAGGTTAAACATTAGCAAAGTTCTTATATTGAGAACCTGCATTGCGTCCTTGGATTTGACATCCGGGTATTTACCGATACTATTCTGCATACGACGGGTACACTGCCTTACGCGTGTGTTTAGTCACTTGGGATTTTCCCTTTTTTACTTGACCGATTTTTTATAGACACTTTAGCACACGTCAAGTTTTATAATTCATTAATTCATGATGTGCATAAACATTCTTTTATGATTTACGATTGAATATCATAAGCTTTTTGATGAAAAAAAGAGAACAAAGGAAAGAACTAAAATAGTTGAAAGAATTAAGGTATGCATCTCTTCTTAGTTGTGTTTTAAAGGTATTTGAAAGCGAACATTGTAGTTTGGCTAGAACCCAGCCACGGGAATCTGCTTCTTGGACGCCGTTAATGGTTGTCGTATTTGGACCCAGCTTCAAGGGGCGCTGCCCCTAAACCCCCGTGGTACCAATGGCGAACCCATATTTTTTTCTGTGGGGGTCAGAAAATTTGAAGATCGGTTATCTATCACAAAATGTTTTATTTTTCGGATCAATTATGGGTCGGGTCGGGTCGGGTACTGTTCAACCCATATTTTTTTCCATGCGCGTTAGAAATATTTTTTTCCCATGAGACCCAGAAATTTATTAAGAACGACAATTTAATGCTGAATGTTAAATTCCTGTTCAACTTTTCAAGTTGGATCATTATAGTGATCATGAATCCCTATCACGATTCATTTTGAATGACCTCATAAAAAAGTACTCCGTATAAACTTACATATATATATATATATATATATATATATATATATATATATACAAATCACAAGTATTTACTAGAGAGCTTTTACTGTTTCGTTCTACCCATTGAGTGAATTACACATCAGTATTATCGCCAATGGTTTTCTGCCATTTGGTGACTTTTGTTTTGTATTTTTTTTTCTTTTTAGTACTTTTTGCTTTGTTATATATATGTTTAATGTTTTATTAATTAAATTTTTATTGGCCTGGTTGGTTTGGTGTTTGGTTTTCTACTTGTGGGGTTCGATTTCGAACCGTATTTGTGTGACGTTTTTTGGGTTTTATTTTTACACGTGTAATGTTTTTGTTCTGGCTTTTTGTGCTTTTTACACTACGCTACATACGTGTTTTTTTTGTTTTTCTTTTTTAAAATCCATTTTAGTATCTTCTCTCTTTTCTTTCTGCGATTTACATTCTCTTTTGCTTTCGAGTGTTGAAGCTTCGACTGCAGCAAGGTTTGTTCGTTGATTTGCTCTTTTTTAGGGTTTTGGTTTCTTTGTTCGTGTATGATGAAACGACGAGTTTGTAGTGATTTTTAGGGCTTTTAAATTATTTGTTTTTGTGTTGGTCCATGTGGTGATTTCTGCATCTTAATTCGCGTTTGCTTCCTTTTACTCTTTTTTTTCAAATGAATTGATGCATCTCAGTTTTAAGGATTATTTGTGTCGTTATCAAGTTGTTGAGGTATTCTCGATTTGATCTATATTGATGTGCATGTAGGGTACCGTAGACATGGAATTACCTTTCAATTATTTGTTGTAATTGATATGAAAAGTAAGACACACAGTGACTTGCTAAATTACATAAAAAAGGTATAAGTTTTCTAGACAGAGAGGTATTAAAGTCCATGAATTTTCAAGAATAAAGTGGTCAATTGGTTCAATATTAGATTGAATAAGAAAGGCAAGACAATTATTTTGGTTCTCTACCTGTGTGTTCTTACTTCCTTTAATGTTTATGTTGGTATCCATTATCTTTCATTTACAAAAATTATACATCGACCAAGATGAGTTATAACCTCTTCTGGGGATGAATTTTGAAGTGTCTTACACTGATTGTTATATTTATAAGCTACTGGTATGCATTATTTTTCACCAAATTCTTCCTTGACTTTTGGCCAATAAGATGAATACTCTTGTTTTAGTTTAATAATGCCAGTAGTTTAATAATTGGCTGAGGAAGTTATAAGTGTGTTATGAACATGTGTACAGTAATCATTCACTATATCCATTCTGCTTCATTACTGGTAGAGTTTCTGTGTATTTGTTGTTTGACTGCCTTTTGTATTATTTTTGGGTTAATTACTTAATTAATATCTTACTTACAATTCTTTTACTTGCAGGTTGTTCTCTCTTTGATGTTCTTTGTTTCCTGTATGCCAGTTTTTTTTACTTTCTTATGCACATTTCTTAATCAATATTTTTTCTATGTTTGGTGAATTGTATTTACAGCAGAGCATACAGTAAATCATACATAACATTCTAGGTTTCTACATAATGACATAAAGTAGAGCATGTAGTAGATCATACATAAAATTTCTTCTTTAGTTTTTTAAATGAATGTCAATATCTAGAGTCTGAATGTCAATATTCTCTATATAATTAATAAACTAACAGTAAAACCTTATGTGAATATGTACATCCTTATATTTAATAACAGTTGTTCATGTGATGTTGGTAATGTTACGTATGCTCTGCTGTATTTTCTTATGTTCAGTAATAGTAATCTTTATAATTAATGCTTATGTGTTGGAAAGCTATGTAGAGTAACAGTAGACTTTTATGTTCACTAATGGTAATTTCTTTACTTTGCAGGAACTGAAATTATAAATTAAAAGATTACTATCTGGTAAGTGTTTTAATACTACACTTATTAGTTATTGTCAAAGCTATAGTATTAGTAAGTAGCACCCGTCAGATTTCTTGGTCTTGTGTGAATCTTTCAAGTTAAATAAGATAATCAAGTCATGCCTATGTAACAAGTTTCCCGCAATCAAACTAGGTTTTCATTACACGTTGCTAAATTGAATCTTGGGATGGTCATTCTTTCTCCATAAGTTTAACAACTCAAAAATTTCAAGTTTACATTTTCAATAGTAGAACAGGAAGGATAGCAACTCATGTCACTTCCCTAGAACTCTCCTTTTGTAAAAAGTAGCCTAACACTAAACCCATACATTTTGTAAACAAAACTATAACTAACATTGCAGCAAATAACATATACACACAAAAAAGTTGACCCGCCGCAACGCGCGGGCGGGTCAATTTCTAGTAAATGTATATTACTTATTTAAAAGAATCTTTAAAAAAACATGTTGTATGAAAAAAAAAACTTAAATGTCGAAAACTATATTATTTAAAAACAATACATCAACAACATAAATCATCATCATCATATCATATCATATATCATGTATCATATCATATATCATATACTATTATATAAAAGAAACTA
>JBCNJP010014024.1:0-11527 GCA_039602395.1 Deinandra increscens subsp. villosa
AAGATATAAAAACCATCTATTAAATTGAGAGCGAACTAGAAAGAACTAAAAAGAAGGCTTATTGGATTTAAATAATCCCAACTATCATCAATTGGCCGATAATAATCCCAACTGAGTAAATGTTTTCTAACGAGCCTAACTTTCACACTATTTTTATCTGGCAGTCCCAAACTAACGGTTTGATAACGGTGTTAACTTTTGACGACGTGGCATGCTGATGTGTTAGTTTTTTTGTTGACATGGCATGCTTATGTGTTAAAAATTGTTTTTCTTTAAATATTTTTATACTAGGTGGCATCACCACCACCACCACCGTTCTGTCACCACCATCATAGCTCCGGCACCACCACCAAAGCTCCTATATCACCACTAACAAAATCTCCCAAAAAACCGTCATCACCACCATACCTCCACCACCACCACCACAGCTCCTACATCACCACCAACAAAATCTCCCAAAAAATCGTCACCACCACCATAGCTCCGCCGCCACCACCACAGCTCCTACATCACCACCGACAAAACCCCTAAAAAACCGTCCGGCCACGATTCTCGGAGTCCCAAACCAAAACGCACATCCGAGCCCTAGACCAAAGCAGCGCATTGGAGCCCTAATTGCGATGTCTTGTTTGGAAAATTGGAACCCTAGCTGCCTTAAAAGGATCTACAGACGAAAATTCGAACCCTATTTGCAGGTAATTTCCTCAATTGACCCCTTCCTCCTCGTCTTTATATCACCATAATCATCAGGTATACTCGAATTCATGTTCATGTTGCTCATCTGAACCGATATTGAAGCAGATGGTGGGCTTACAGCCACCGGAGCGGGTGGCGAGCTCACCGGTGTTACAGTAGAGGGAGGAACAGAAACTGAAAGTGAAGCTACAACAGGAGCATCAGCAATTGGTGCTTTAGGCGGAGCAAAGGTAGGCTTGGAAGGTGAAGTAGCCAGAGAAGTGATAGTCGATGGCGAAGGTTGCTGGTTGCGTGGGAAAAGCGGCCGGAGATTGACCACCGACGGCAACCAGAATGACGCATATGAGGGGTAGTTGAAAAGGTTTTTTTTTAATATAAAATAAATGCTTTTCTTTTCCACTTAAGCTTTAAGATGGTATTAAAATAAAAAATAAATAAATAATTTGACACGTCAGCATGCCACGTCATTAAAAATTAACGGAGTTAAGGTTCCGTTAATTTGGGACTGCCAGATAAAAATAGTGTGAAAGTTAGGCTCGTTAAAAAACATTTACTCAGTTGGGATTATTATCGGCCAATTGATGATAGTTTGGATTATTTAAATCCAATAAAAGAACGAAAAATGTTATGGTAATAGATAGGTTACACTTGAATAATGGTAGTGCTTCCTGGACTTTCTTTTGGAAACGGCAACCGACTTCAACCTTGTTTCTTGTTCGCTAACCCAATCAATTTGGGATTTCATAAGTCAATGGTGTACTAGTAGCGCATTTTTCATATTTTTCAATCTCGGATTTGTGGAAATGCATAATTATTTTGGTGGATCAAGGCGGAAGAAAAAGGCTCTACATCACGTAATTATCACAACCATTTGGTGTATCTCGAGATCACGCAACAACAAGGTGTTCAATGGCGAAAATGTTTCGAAAGGTAAAATAATAGATGACATCAAGGTGTTGGGGTTCCTATGGCTAAGGAGTAGATCAAGGAAGAACGTGACTTGGGACCAATGGTGTCGATTTAGTTTGGAAAATTTAGAGATGTAATTGTTTGATGTTCATAATTTTCCTCGTTTTGCTATTTGTACTTTTGGTCAAGCTTTTTGCTTAGACTTTTAGTAAAAAAAATTGTTGGTCGTTCAAAAAATAATTTAAATTAAGAGCAAAGGGTTATAATTTTGAATTATTTAATTCTTCTTATTTGTATTTATAGGGTTAGATTATTATAAGAAGTATAATTAATTTAAAAATAAAGGATTTGAGAGATTTAATATTAAGCTTTCATTATAGACCGAGATTAAATTTGTGAATAGAGAAGTCGTTTAGTCTTGTTAACTTTTATTGACTTTTTATCAATTTCTTCTACCTTTCTAAATGTTCATAAATCATAGTTTGGATATACGATATCATTTTTGTTAAATTACACCATAAAAATGAGGTTTTTCCCCTTTAAAACGAGTACAATGTTGTTATCTATAAAATTATATATATATATTTTTCAGCTATTTGTATTTCTAGTGTGTCATTGTATCTTTTTGTTTGTCCTTGTGTCTGTTAGTCGGTCGTGTTTTCTAGAATTTTAGCTCTGGACAACATAATTGTAAAATAACACGTGTACTTCTAATATGTAAAACACAAAAATAAAGAAAAATAACAAATTTATCTAATACATAAAAAACAATAACAAAATAACATGAAATGAGTTAAAATATAAAACATAATAATGAATACAAATTAAATAATAACCTGAAACATAAGCAGGGCGGACCCTTATTAGGCCTAGGGGGTCCACGTGGACCCCCTCAACCTCGTATGCAAAGTGAAAAATTATGTGAACGGTTTTTAATAAAAAAAAAGTTTGTGAAGAGGAGTTAATAAATACTTAGTGTGAAAAAGAAACAAAGCAAACAACTAGCTTAGTGGTAAGAACCCTTGTTTGATTTTGAAGGGGTGCAAGTTCAAATCTTGTCCTCAACATTTTTTTTCCCAAGCTTTCTTTATTAATTTTAATGCTATAAATGAGAAGAGTAAATGAGGGTACTTTATTTTCCACATCTTTTTTATTTACTTTCAATATAGACCCAATCTTTTTAAATACATTAATTCTAGATCCCCTTTTATAATGAAATATTACAATATATAAAACTATAGACTTTTTTAATATTATTTTTCTTTTCTCTTCATTTCTAGCCATTTACTATTATTTTTTTAGTATTATATCGTTGTCAATGTTACGGTATAGGATTTTTTTTTATCAAATCATGTAGAGTTTTTTTTAATCATTTATTTTTTTCTTTACTCGCAATGTCGTGTCGCAACGCGCGCCTGCATTAAAAACTATTTAGTAAATAATAGACCAAATTTCTTTATGTACGTTTATAAGAAACTGAAACATCTAAAACTAGTGACTTCGTAAAAAAAAATTGTGGACCCCCTAAAATTGTTTTCTAGTTCCGCCCCTGAACATAAGACACAATGATATAAATGATAACGGTTTGTCAGGCCGTTTCAAATCCCCAACCTAGATTGATTTGTAGTAGTGGTAAGTTAGGGTTATCGAACCAAGGGAATATGTGGAAATTGACTAGTCGATTAACTAAGTTAACTAAATTTACTGATTAACCTAAAATTAACTAAGGTTGCCACTTGGCTGTTTTGGTTGATTGAGTGATTTAACTAACAAATTAACTAACTTTAACCTAAAAACTTAATTGAATTCAAATGAGACGAATCTAACCACTTCTGGATCCTGGTTGGCTACCGATCTAGAAAAACCTAATTCCTTAACCGTGACACATAGACATGCCCCCCAATTGCTTCCTTGACCTAATAACCTAGTTTCCTAATGGGCTGATTAGTCCTGCCGCAAGAAAGTGCTAGATCAATAAACAGTGGACCACTAAAACCCTAGATTACTAGTTAATTTTAACAATTCCGCATGTAGGTATTCAACGGTAGCAAGTATTCCGGAATAACTAGTTAAGAAATAGGTTAATCATAGAACGAATCCACCAACCAATCACCAAAAGCGGTTAGTGGTGGATTAGCCGGACATGGCTAATGAAACAAACATGATTTTATTGAAAGATTGCATAAAACTAACGTACCGAATGATTCAAATCTCTCAAAAAGCTCCAAAACAATGGTGAAATTCGCAAGAACCCTAAGCCTCTGGTCGTCTCAAACAATGAATGAATGACAAAAACTTAAAGAACAAGTTTAAATAGAAAACCCTAATCTAAAACTTCTGCCGACTGAATTCGGGGCGTACCGCCCCAAAATTGGGGATTCTGGGCGTACCGCCCGGATTGCAAATCTTCCGGCTGCGCCTCTAAACTTTAGGGCGTACCGCCCTGACTTCTTCTCTTCTGGGCGTACCGCCCTGATTTGAATCTCAGGAACTTTCTTCAATTTTCTTCTAAGTCTTCACTCGTTCCCGGTTTATTCTCGAACTTTGTACCGAGCAGCTTCCAGCTTCTCTCGTAACTGCTTCAATTTAACTCATTAAGCATCCGGTACCTCAAAACATAAAACCCGTGAAAATGCAACATAATCCAACCATTATTGTTATTAAATAAGACAATATAAGCATAATAATGACGACACATTGGACTAACATCACATCCCCACACTTGACTTTTTCCGTCTCGGAAAAACTGCCATGGAATCATAATCGGGAAATCAATCTCAAAATCTTTTAACTTTTCACTTTATCAACCTTTTTCCATTCCACATTCCAAAATGTATTCATATATACTAAATGCAATCACCGGTATTTCTATCCGACTAAACCCAACCACTGATCTTTGAGCCCCCAAGGTGTTTACAAAAATTACCAATCATTTGTATCAACCTGCCTATGTGTCCCACATTCAGAAAGTCCTAGCTCAATCTAATCCCGACTCAAATTCGGTCAAAGTAAAGGGTAATAAAGATGAATTATTTATATTTTCCCCACCCTAGTTAAACCAGATACTCATATATCCCAAGAATGGTGGATTTGAAGTGGATGAATGAAGTTGCTTGAGCATTTATTTGTCTACTATTTTTTCTAATTTTTTCTTTTCTTTTTCTTTTTTTTTCATTTTTTTTTTTAATAATTGGTTAATTTTAACTATACTTACCAACGGACATCATCAGAGGCATTCTTTCACAAGGTCTTACCCCCGAAATCATACGTGAGTGTTTTGCCCGCGAGATCCGGAACATCATCAGAGGCACTCTACCACGAGATACTTATCCCTGAGTTCGTACGTGAGTATTTTGCCCCTTCACTCTAATTCATTAACCAATTAATTACCTAATATGCTCAAAAGATGGAAAAATGGGGCGCCGTTATTTCTCGGATTTGCTTTCGCAAAAAGATCATAACGTGCCAGGTTATTCTGAGGATATATAAGTCTCTAATTCAAAAAGGTCTTTTTCCTCCTAATCATCAGTTTCAACCTCACTATTACCTCTAAAATGGGAACCCACTAGCAAACTAATTAATTACATATTTATACACAAATAAACACCAAGGGATAATTAAGCTTTACTAAATCAGCTGGGCCTACCGACACATCACAAATTAGATATATTTTCCATTCTCTCCTTTTCTTACCACTTTTCCCTTTCTTTCTTTAATTTTAATTTTATTCTTGAAAATCGACTCCCAATTGTACTATCATTTTCCATGTACCGGCAATTTCCCTCAAAACAGATTTTTGACTCAGACACTTAAACTAAAAATGACTCAAAAATTGCAAAATCTTTTTGGATTTTTGATGTTTTTTACTTTTTTTTCTTCAAAATAACACAACTACCTAAAAATTTAAAAACTACTAAAAACTGACGTCCTGTCCCCCTCCCCACACTTAAGATCGACATTGCCCTCAATGTGATAGGAGACACGCACATAACGAATATACAGACACGAACGATAAAATAAAAATGAAAAATAAAAATAAAATGCAAAAATAAAAAGAGAATAAATAAATAAATAAAAAGAACAAGTTGGAACACACTCCCCTGAAATCATCGTGAAAAGCTCCTCGGAAGTCGTGCCAACACCCTCTCGCAACAGATCGTGAATTCCAGAAATCGGATGGAAGAAGTAATGTATGGAATGTCACATCTCAACCATGGTGCTACCAAGAAACAAACACATCATACCACATATATATACAACCAAAATAAAATCACAACCACCCCAACCGGTTACCCCGTACAGTACCCCCAGTTACAATATAATATCATATCATACAGACCATGATCTAACAAAAACAAAATAACCAAAAAGTACAAGGGTCAAAGAAACAAAACCGATCGGCAATGGTAGTGAAGTCAGCATGATCAGCACCTACTCCTCCTCTTGGGACCTCTAGCATCTCCAGCATCTCACGTGCACCGGTTAGGTCCTGACATCCTGAATCACACGCGTTCAGCACAACACAATAGCAATCAGTATCAATCGGCCCTCCTGCAGTCTCACGTTCACAGAACTATCTTTGTATCTTTCGATACCTTGATGTGTCATCATCTGCTTTCTATTTAGTCCCTTTTTTGGTCTTTTCAAAACTTTATAAAGACCAACAAAAATTAAGCTAAACAGACAACATAAAACCGAAATCGGAAACGAAAAACGACAAAAATCGGCACTTTGGCGGAAACTTGAAAATTCTGTGAACTATGCCTCAGCGGCGTCTCCGCCCAGAAATGGTGTGATCCTAGGCGGCCTCGCCGCCCAAGTCAGCACTGCAGCTCCCTGAACAATCACAATTCGGCGTACCGGCCTCCCAATGTGGGGGATCAGTCATAGTCGCCGTGACGCCAGCCGCATATTACATAGCGCAATAAAAACGAAATCGAGCTCAAACCCGATTGAATCTAACCCTACTACACACTCAGACAACCTCGTCCTCTCATCATTCGGTTCATAATCGGTTTCATTCGCAAGAAAACTAACAAAAACTAACCTAACACGGTAAACCAAACTACATACTACAATTAACATAAAAGAAATGAGAGACGGAACCTGGACGGTCTCGGTTTGAATCGGTGGTGATGAAAGTCGGTCGGTGATGGTCGCGCTCGGTGGTTGGTGTCGTCGGCGGGAGAGAAATTTGGAGTGGCGGTGGTTGGTGTTCGTGAGAAACCGACCGCCGCTGGTTTTGTTATTATTTTTTTCTCGTTCAAAATCCGGGCGTACCGCCCAAAAGTGTATGAGCTTAGGGCGTACCGCCCGGATTTCTAAAACTGACATTTTCTAGAAAATTTTTGGGCGTACCGCCCTAATTATGATCAACGTTGGGCGTACCGCCCATGGCCCTATTTTGGCAGAAAGTTTGGAAATTTTAGAGCCTCAAAAATTTTCTATCTCTGGTAAAACGCCACTTTTGCACCACCGAGACATGTGTACTGCAAAATTTTCATTAAAACTTACCTGGAATGCAGTTTATGGCACATATTCACTCCCGAGCTTTCCGATTTCCTGAAAACACACACAAAAACGTAAAATCTAACAAAACTACGAAAACACACAAAAATGAAACGAAAAACAAACCGCTGGGTTGCCTCCCAGTTAGCGCTAAGTTTTTAAGGTCTTCAGCCAGACCGTACTTCCCTTTCACGGAGGCTCAAATATGTACTTGTCACCCAACTTTGACTTAGTAGGGGAACGCTGAGCACATTCTGCGTTGTCATCATCACTCCATCTCCATACCTCAACGAGACCGTCCTCCTTCATCTTCCCAGCTCCTCGACCATTATCATCGCCTCGATCATGCTTGGAATTACCCTTGAATCTTTTCGTCGCCTTCGGGCTCTTCTTATTCTTCTTACAACCACTGTCGACCTCCTCATGACCGAGAGATGCCACCATATCAACCGGGTCTCCCGTATCCCCACACTTGGGATCATCTATCTCTAATCTTGCAAACCTGTCAACCACAATATCACCTTCCATTGTATCCTCCTCTTTTTTACTAGGAGGACACTTGTCAGTAGCAAACAATTTTGGAATAGTATTAATAACCGAATATTTAAAAACATGATTAAATAAATTTAAAGATAATACCCGGCTACCAAACTGCATTGTACATGTGTTCGCTCTGCAATCAATTTGTGTGTTTGCGGTGGACAAAAATGGTCTTCCAAGTATGATCCTTGGTGGGTGCCCCGTATCCTCATAATCCACTACCAAGAAGTCCTCGGGGTAGTAAAATTCACCAACTTGAACAACTACACCCCTCAACATACCTCGTGGCTTCTTTGATGATCCATCCGCAAATACCACCTTTGTCTTGACCTCTTGCACGTCACCCAACTGAAATTGCTCACAGATACTACTTGGAAGAACACTCACCGATGCTCCAAAGTCCAACAATGCCTTGTTGGTTGAGAACTCTCCAATCTTAACCGGAATCAATGGTGTCTTCAACTCTTCGAACTCTTCCTCAGCATCACTTGCGTCACTCGTCTACCAACATGTTGATTGCACTAATAGGAACTCCTCGGGACATTCTTGACACCTGAAGTCGAAGCTTGGTGAGCTGGATTAATGTTAGTATCACTAGGCAACTTACCTGGCTCTCGTCTTGAATTCTCAGCAGCTAACTGCCCCAACTGTTTCTGAAATGCTCCCATTGTCTTGTCTTGGAGCTCAAACCTCCGATCAAACCCCTGAACTTTGTCGGTCAACTGTCTGTGGCTGGCGGATAACTGTCTTTGCTCATCGACTATCTGCTTTTGACCATCTGCGAGTGAGTTCATTTTCTCCATTAAGGCGGCAAATTGCGCTTGCATCCCATCTTCCGGATTCGGTTGAGCTTGTTGGTAGCTTCCTTGGGGAGGATTTCCACCTTGAGTGTAGGTGTTCCGTTGATAGCCCCCTTGGTTGTAACCGGATGCTCGGCCTTGATATTGTGTTGAAGCTCCACCCTGCACATTAGAACTTTGAAAGTTAGGATTCAACTGATTATTAGCATTACTGTACCTGAAATTTGGATGGTTGCGAAGGTTAGGATGGTAGGTGTTGGAGTTCATGGCTCCTTGCACATAGTTGACATCTTCACTTTGTTGAACCCCGATAGAACATGCATCAACTAAATGGCCCAATTCACCACAACCCGTGCACACAGGAAATTGTGCACTTGCCTTCACCTCTTCTGATGCTCCTCCCAACTTCATTTGTGCTACCTGTTTCTCCAACAGGAGCGTCTGCTGACGGAGCTTCTCGATGCGTTCCTCTGCCTCATAATCAACTGATTTGACCGCTGCGGATCGCGATCTTCTTCCGTTTTGAGCAAGCCTCTTGGATGTGGCGCTCAATCTTTCCATATGCCCCCAATCAACCTCTTCCGTGTTGGTTAGGAATGTCCCATTGCTGATGGAGTTCAAATCTCGGATGTCTTCTGGAAAAAGGCCATCCGCAAAGGTTTTGATGAGGTCCCATGTGTCAATCCCATGATGTGGACATTTTCGCAACAAATCCTTGAAACGGTTGAAAGCTTCATGGAATGGTTCACCGGAATGTTGCTGGAAGGATCGGATCTCCTCTTTAACCTCGCTCGTCTTGCTCATGGGGTAGTATTCTTCAAGGAACACTTCTTGCATTTGAGCCCAAGTGAAGATACTACCAGCGGGTAAACTCTCGAACCATCTTCGTGCCCGATCCTTAAGGGTGTATGGGAAAAGCATCAACTTTACGTCTTCCGATGTAAACCCCGTTGCACCAATAGGGATGCAAGTTGACTCGAATGTGTGTATATGATGGTAGGGCTCTTCGGTTCTCTTCCCGTAAAATTCTGGTAGATGACTCAAGTATTGAGGTCGAACCTCAAAAGCTCGTCTGTTTGTTCCCATGGGGGTTACTACCGCGGATGAACTTGGAACAACTACTGGTTTGAAATGAGCAGCTACCCCTTGAACCGGTGGGTTCACAACAAGTCTTGGGACTCCACCTTCCACTTGAATGCGAGCTCCCCCATTGTGTTGATTGAATTGTGGCACTCCTCTTGGGGGAGGAGCGCGTGGCACTCGTGGTGCAACATTTGGTTGTGGAGCTCCTGCCCAATTTCTTGGAGCTTCAACATGTGGCTCCGCTCCATACCCATATCTGTCTTCATCTTCATTTGGGTCATACCAGTCTTGCCCCCACTGCTCCTCTTGTCTTTGCCAATCCTGTTCCTCATACACTGGGTTTTGTCGGAATTGGGGTTGGTTAGCTTGTCGGAATGGTTGTGGTGGGGGTTGTTGTTGTGGGGCCTCGCGGAATATGGGTTGTCGTTGCTGGGAAGTGGATTGCTGTCTAACCCGGTAGTGATAACCTTCCTCAGCATGGTGTGAGGATTTCGGAGACAAGGATGGAAGAGAGTCGTGCCCATGTACCCGAAATGGTGGGATTTGTTCTGGAGGGATGTTTGGGTCTTGAGCTTGTGGCATGGCGGGGTTTACTGGTTCATTCTGGGCTTGGTTCTGTGGTTGGTTGGTGGTTTTGATTGAGATTCTCATTTGGGTTTGGGTTTTGGTTGGGATTTGGGTTCTGATTTTGGTTTTGGTTTTGGTTTTGTGGTTGGTTGGGATTTGGATTTCTGGCCCTCCATTTCTCTTCTGTTTCTTTGTTCTGCTCGGTTCTGCCGAGCTGTCCTCTCAATCTCTGGATTGTATATCAACGGAGAGGTCTTGCGGGAATGCCGCGTATGCATGCACAATCACCTAAAACCTGCAAAATCGGTCACAAACAGAGCAAACCAATTACGTAGCACTGTTCCAGGGGGTGTAAATAATGCAATAGAACAGAAAAAATCGAAACTTGGACGGTCAAAAATTTGAAAACTTTCTGTGAAAAATTAGCTCCAAGGCGTACCGCCCAGGATATAAGATTTCCAGGCGTACCGCCCAGAAATTGATTTTCGGCAAAAATCTCAGGAACTTTCTTCAATTTTCTTCTAAGTCTTCACTCGTTCCCGGTTTTTCTCGAACTTTGTACCGACAGCTTCCAGCTTCTCTCGTAACTGCTTCAATTTAACTCATTAAGCATCCGGTACCTCAAAACATAAAGCCCGTGAAAATGCAACATAATCCAACCATTATTGTTATTAAATAAGACAATATAAACATAATAATGACGACAAATTGAACTAACATCAATAAACGTAAGTCAAAATGACTAAAATAACCCTCATTCTCTTAAAAACAATAAAAAGATACGTGTAAAAACTATAATCTTTTTTAAATTTCTTAGATTAAAAAGACTTCTAAGTTATGTAAGTCTAAATTCATATATACAAGACTAAGAGCATTCAGATTCCACACTCCATTTTGCATTCTCTTTTTCTAATTCAGTGAAAAAACATTACTTTGTTAAAATTATATTTTATTTTATTAAATATTCTATATTTCATTCTTTATATTTATTCGTATTCAATTAAACTAATTCCGGTCTACCATTCACACTCACTCAAATATTTTTTCTTGAAGAACTATCTTTTACTGGATTTGAACGACTCAACACTTTACTACTAAACTATACCATTATTTAGTTATTCTTTTCCTATATTATTATTAAAGAATACAAAAAATAGAAAGAAATACAAAAAATATTGTTTAAGTGAATATATATATATAAACTATATATATGAAAAATGAGATGTATCTTATTTTTAAAATAAGAGAAAACTTTTTTTTAGAAAGAATTAGTGTTTTTGAGTTAATTATATGAATGAGATTGAGAGAAGGTACCACTCTAAAAAAAACATCCATTATGCTCTAAAGATATTGGAATGTTTACTTGAGAGTTATCTAAAGAAACAAAGTATATTAGGTGGCTATTATTTTGAAATGTTATTCTC
>JBCNJP010014025.1:0-11527 GCA_039602395.1 Deinandra increscens subsp. villosa
CAAAGTCTTGTTGTGCTGAGCTGTCTGTGAATTATGGCTATAAAACTCTTTTTAGCAATTGTTAAGCTTTTAAATTTATAAAAAACACGATTTGTTTGACGACTGACTATTTCACCACATTATACGGGCAAGTGTACCCATCATGGAGCAGTCATAGTGGTCGCGTAAAAGTTGGATCAGGATCGTTCAGGACACAATGGAAAATGAGGGGTCTGGATGACTCAACCCGCTGTTATCATCTAGCAATATATAATGTTAAGTTTTAGAGAAGAAAATAAAAACTAATAAGATGGTATTTCAGAAATGCAAATCAAAGTTAATATTACTTAGGAGAACGTACCAGTGGTTAAAGATGGTTGAACGAGTACTTATAAGCTTTCTTTAGATTATTCACTAGCAGGTAACTGAACCGCCTCTCAGCCTTAAATCTAGAATCACTATTCTCCATGGTGATCGTCTGCGAGGAGTATGAACCCCGGGAAACTGTGCTGCTAGTGAATAAACATAGTGGTGTAATGCCACTTACTTACGGGACCCATTCTAAGGCCAGTACACCGTACTCGACACGCCGTCATGAACCAGCAGGGGAACAACCCTGTGGGCCGGTTATTTTATTATAAAAATTATCATTTTAAGGGACTAAGGTCTGTTTCTTCCATGCACCGCTCTCGCACATGCAGGTCCGACGTAACTAGAGCCAAGTTCACAAACACGTACCATCTTGCCTTCCATGAAGTGACAAAATACTACCAACCCCCATTCCCAACCAAATACTTTCAGCCCGCACTTGCGTGAATAGCCGGGTTTGCTTACATAGACATAATGTGACGCCCACTCCCAGACTTGGCTCCAGAAGGGGTCACTCATCGGATTTACTCATGAACACATCGTACAACAGAAATAACTAAGCAGAGGAAATTAAAAACTTTTCATTTATTTATAAGCCAAGTACAATATTAAGGAAGATACAACATAATCTAACACTAGATCTTATCTATGTCTATTTCCAGTTCACTACCGAGTCCTTCCTGATAGCTTGCCCACCTAGTCCGTCCTCACCAAATCCCTTTCCTTGCTACCTTAAACATCGTCATTACCTGACATACATATGTTTTTGGAAAGGTCAAGCTTACGCTGGTGAGTTCTACGTTTTTCAAAAAGACGTTACCTTTGTCTCGAAAGTTTATTCCAACGCTTGGGCCTAACGGCCCCCCTTTTATCAAACATTTATCAAGTATAAAACATAACAGAATTATACTATTACTTTAAAACCATTATTCTTTAAACATTTATCAGGTATAAAACATTATACCAAAATATAACCTTTAAACATTTATCTGGTATAAAACGAAGTTATATCAAAACATTCATTCATTTAATCATTTAATCATTTAACCATTTACCCGTTTAATCGTTTAACCGTTTAACCTTTTAATAGGTATAATCATCCCAATATAGATTACATCTTACAATCACAACAAGGCTAATAAGATCATATTTATCACGACACTTATTCACATACATGTAAACAAGGTATTATACCAAATATTTATCCATTTAACTTCATATATACTTATTATATATGTAAACAAGGTATTATACCAAATATCAAGTCCCCATACCCTCCGAATTATTTTATATTAAAATAATCTTATTTAGAAACCCTAATTTCCCGTTTTTCTTATTTCTTGACCAAAAATCATTTTTATTCGAAACTGACTTAATTTATTATCCATTATAACATTTTATAATATGCTTTAAAATATCAAAGCTTAATTCAAAACCGTTTACTCAATTTCGGAAGAACAACGTTATGAAAACCCTATTTTTGACCCGTTAACAAAACTTTTACCAAACCTTTTCCAATTGTAAAATAAACTTAGGGCTTTCTTAAAACACATTTTTTAGGATTACCTACAAAAATTCAGACCCTAATTTCAACCCGGTTACCCAATTTTGGCAAAACAAGCTCAAGAACCCTAGATTTTTATGCATTTTTTAAAATCATACTTAGAGATCAAAGTTGATCTCCTAACTCCAAACGAGGTGATCGAATTTGATAGAAGAAGGGTTCGGCTCTTTTAAGGGTTTTCAGAGTGAAGAATCAAGAATCTGGTGCCTATAATCGATCGATTTGATCCGGTATTTATAGTTGATAGAGGCGCAGGAGGGTCTACTATGTGTCTATGGTAACTAATTAAGAAAAACGACACGATATGGCCAGCAAATCAGATCAAACTTAGGCTGCATGTCGAGTTCATGGCCAATTCTGCACCTGGGAAGTGTCGCGTATCGCGGCCCACTTTGGGACAATGGCAGTTTTAGTCCCTGTTCTTTTTAATTACAATTCAGCCCCTAGACTTCTACCAAATTGTTATTTTATGCTTAAAAACATTATAGGGCATATTTATAAAAGTTTCTAAGGCTCGGGACACGCTCGATGATATACGTATACATATGTATATATATATATATATATATATTTATATATATATATATATGTCTTTCGCTATTTTGCACTTTAGCCCCTCATACTTTTATTTCTTTATCATTTTATGTACCAAAACCTTATGGGACAAAATTTTAGTAGTTTTAGGGCTCGGAATACCTTCGATAAGGTTTATATACATTCGTATATCATATATATATATTTATATATTTTTTCTATCAATTTCATTTTAGCCCTTCTACTTCTAATACTTATCATTTCATGTTCCGATTCACTTTAGGATGTATTTATAATAACTCCTAAGCCTCGGGTTCATATAAATAAATATAAATACATATAAATACGTATAATACTCATATACGTTATGTATTTATTTATTTTTAACCATTATTTCAACATAAGGATACGTTCTTATTTATTTTTCACATGTTTAATTATTCTAACACGTATTACCACATATATATTCATCAAATGAATATTTCACATGTATTTAAGTCATTAGAATATATATATGTATATACTTACACATATATCTAACATAATACAATCGCGTAAATGTATTTTCCTCCGATTATCAGTTATACCTATCATATCAACTTGTAAACACATATTTCATGCTAACACCATATATATCAATTATCCTTGTTATAAAACACGTATTTATAATTTCATCAACTAACACGTGTATCGTTCATATAACACTACCTTTTATCAATTCTTTACCCGTTAATGGATAAACATGCATTTTTCATACGTTTCATCACGTTTGCCTATCTAGCACATATATCATATGTATTTATAACATAAACACGTATAGTAGTTGCAATTCATTATCCTTTACCCATTTACTCAAACAATAAGTCATATCAATATACGTTTTAGCTACTTAACATGTATAACACACGTATATTATTCAAGTTATGAAATCTTTGGGGTGTTACAACTCTACCCCCCTTAAAAAGGTTTCGTCCTCGAAACTTGCTCAATCTGTGATTTAACTCATAATGAGATCTTTACCTTTTCACCTTTCTTTCCAGGATTAATCCAGGATCTTTTCTTATGCATCTAATGCATCCTTTTCATATTAACCATCTGGTTCCTAGGTTACGATTTTAATATCGCAACAAACTCTCTATGACAATCTAACATTTATCCCTATTACTTATAAGGTAATACTTTAACTATTCTATCCACGGAATTCTGTTCCACTTTAGAATGTGGATCGTATTTCCATAACAGATACTAATTCTTTTAGGCTAGAATATTTCTAACGCACGATCTAGATGATGTTTTGAGAGAAATACATTTCTCAGAATAAAGGAACTTTTTCCTCATATTATCTAGGTGGTGTCATAATTCTTAGCTTATATATAGGGTAGCTTGATTACGAACTCCACCGGGATATGGTTTAAAATTCCACAAGGTTGAAATTTATCGCGAAGCTTCTGCTACTTGGCTTTAACCTTTGGCGTACGTGTAGGTCCTCACTGATCTTAATCAGTGCTAATGAAGGTGTTTTGAGAAGAAAACCAATCCAATATTGTAGGACCGTTGATTACTCAGAGAAATAATCAAAACAAGAACTCTTTACTTGAAGATCACAACCATGCGGAATAAAGTTGTATCATACTTGTTTTTACTTAAGCTTTGTTTTACTTATACTTGTAGTTTGATTGTATTGATTGCATAAACTAGTGAACACAAGATAATAAATTTCTCGGTACTATTTGCATTAACTCAAGTTCAAACTGTTACAAGTGTAAGCACTGAAACGGGTACTATGTGAATGAACTAGCTAACAACTATAAATAGTACTAAGGAGATCAACTACAGCCGTTGATCTCATACGGGCTAATCTAACCGTACATAAAAGTCAAACAATAAACTTACTAAAAGAACATTAGTAAACATACAAAAGAGGAAATGTGCAAAATGCATTTATCTATAAGTAGGAGACGGCTAGGATGTGACATTGGAAGAATAGAAGCAGTTGCAGGTCTGAATTCTGCAAAAGTAATCTTTCAGTACTTTTCCGGTTGAACTCTTTATACTGTTGGATAAAAGAGTTCACCCGGAAATGTTCTTCCGGTTGATCTTCCGGTTGACAAATCTTCCGCTTGAGAGTCTTCCGCTTGAACATGTCTTCAACCGGAAATCTTCATCTTGAACCGGTTGACTCAGAAATTCATTTCCTTACAATCTCCCCCTAAGATGATGCTGCCAAAATTTATCCTCTGTATGTTGTTCTTCAAAAATTGACTATCTCCAAGAGCTTCACTCTTCTGGAGATTGCGGCCTTTCAAATTGAACTCTTGTTTTGTTCAATTGTCTCATGATCCTTCTGGTTTGAAAATTGAAGGTTGAAAGAAGAGGTCTTTTAGCAATGGACTTCTTTCTTCCAGGTGAAGCACCAGTAACAGGATCAGCAGATGATTTATCAGTTTCAATTGGGACTTTTTCTTTCCCTTTATCTGCTTGAGACGATGCTTGAACAGAACTGGTTGCGGCTATCTCAGTGGGTTCAGAAGGCTTTGTTGGTGATATGGTGGGTGGTTTCATGGCTTGTGGCTGTGGAGTTGAAGAGGTGGAGTTTTTAGGTGGAGATGAAGGTTGATTATACTTCCAAATAGATGGACAGGGTTTAGGCTTGGCAGGGGTGATATCAGTCCAGTTATCTATCCTAAATTTTGGATGAATATATTTAGGCTTGGTAGATCTGGATCCCCTGGGCCTTGGGTTCATTCCCCTGGGTCTATGGGAGTAAAATCTGGAAGATGGAGTGGGAACATGGGAGGCTGGTTGCTTGAGTCTTTCCAACAAGTTGGAAGGGAGAGACTCAGCAAGTATGTCAGAGGCATCAAAAGGTTCAGGTTTAATGTATGTAGATGAGGGGTTACCTGTGACTGTCTCAGATGGCAAAGGCATTTGAAGACTTGGAATCACAGCAAACTCTGCTCCTTTCACTTGTTTGAGCAGCTCATCTACAATTTTGCAAGTATCTTTTGCCTTCATCTTCTCTACTTCAGCAGCAGGCTTGAGACATCTAATGATAGCACATCTCTTGATCCTTTCCAATAGCTCCAGGTTGTCTAAACTTTTGTTCAAGACAGTTGGCATTCTGGAAGCTATGTTGATCAGCCTGTTTTTCTCCTGTTCACTTAATTTAACAAGGTCATAGACCTGCATTCTCCATTCAATCGATCTCTTCCTTGCTTCTTCTACCAATCCTTCAACCACAAAGTCATTTGATAGAAGATCCAGGTCTGCCAAAAATTGTTTGTATTGCAAATTTGATTTGGCTTCCTCTGATCTTATCCTGGCTTGATTATCTTCCCAGTCATGGATGAATTCTTCTTCATTCAGGTCATCCATAGTCTCTTGTTCTTCTGACTGGTCAGAATCAACCATAGTATCTATTACCCTTGGTTGAGGAGTTATGCAATCTTCACTCTCCTTCAGTCTGATCATCCTCCTAGGTTTGGTTTGTTTCTTTCTTTTGAAGTTCAAAGGAGGCTCTGAATCGGAGGTGGAGAGCAGTTGGATCAATGTTTCAGCAATCTCAGCTTCTGTTGGGTTTTCCGGTTGAGTCTCTTCCGGTTGGGCTTTTTCCGGTTGAGTCTCTTCCGGTTGAACTTCAGCCGGAGATTTTGTACTTAGATCTTTCAGTACAGTGCTGATATCCTCTCCTTCTTTTTCACCTTCAACTTCTTCAGTCTGAGTGACTGAAGCATCATCATCCACATCTTCATGAACCACATCAACAACTGGTTCAGAGACAATGTTAGTTGTGACCTCATCCACTTTAGATTTGGCAAATGCCTCCTCTTGTGGGATAATCACATTGGTCAAGAAGTGCTTGACCTGCAGAATGCTCTCTGGCTGAGCACCTGCAACTAACATTGTTGCTTCAATCATTCCCATCAGGCTTGGATCCTGTGGAAATACCTTCATGAGTGAGCTCATCTTCACCTTGGTTAACCCATCAGCAACTGAAAATGGATCAACTTTAGCCAATTTGAAGGCTGTATGCCTTACATCTTCAGATAAAGGCACTGTTTGATCAAGTTCTTCTTCTTCAGTTGTGGTTGCAGCAGCAGCAGTAACAGGTGTTGGAGGATTAGTCTTCTCCCCCTTTTTGGCAGCATCAGCTTCTACAGCCTGACCTCCAAAAGGAAATGGGTTCAAAGAACTAACCTCAGCAGTATGCTGTGCAACCGGTTGAAACTTTGGTGCAGGGGAAGTTTCCGGTTGAGCAGTTGAGGCTTCAACAGGAACTTCTTGAGCTTGAGCAGCAGCAGGAGTGGTCATTACAAGGCTGGCAACAGTCGAATTGAGACTGGTTACCTGAGCCTGTAGAGATTTGTACAATGCCGTCAATTCTGTAAGTGATAAACTATCCTCAACTGGAGTTTTACCAGTATCATAGGAAAAAGATGGACCATCAACCCTATGTTGATCAAGTCCACCACCCTGGTTTTCTTGGCGCCTGGGATTCCCCGTAACTACAGTTTTCCCTTTAGGATCCACTAGGGGATCTTCCGGTTGAACTATAGTATGGGTTGCCATGGATTGGGTCTTATGAATGTTACTACCATCATCAAAGTTCAATGAGAAGCTTTGAGTGGCAGCAGCCCTTTCCACATGAATCTCATCTAAACTCCTGAGATTCACCTCCTGGGGTGAATGTGGGTTAGATGTAGCAGTGTGAGTGTCACTCAGAATGTTCCCATGTAATGTGGTGGGTGGGTTAATAACACCATCATCTGTGACATCTCTTTCTACATCATCATTCACAGGTGAGAAGTGTGAAGTGTAGGGTGAGAAAGTGGATGGGGATTGTACATCCATATGAAATGACTCCGTGTCAATGGGACTAATTAAGAAAGTGGATGGGGATTGTACATCCATATGAAATGCTTTTTCAATCTTAGAGGCGCAGGAGGGTTTACTACGTGTCTATGGGACTAATTAAGAAAAACGATACGATATGGCCAGCAAATCAGATTAAACTTCAGGTTGCACGTTGAGTTCGAGGCCAATTCTGCGCCTCGGAAGTGTCCCGTACCGCGAGGCAGCCCTTGCGTACCGCGGCCCACTTTGGGACATTGGCAGTTTTAGTCCATGTGCTTTTAATTACAATTCAGCCCCCAGACTTATACCAAACTGTTATTTTATGCTTTAAATTATTATATGATATATTTATAAAAGTCTCTAAGGCTCGGACACGCTCGATGATATACGTATACATACATATATATATATATATATATATCATTCGCTATTTTGTACTTTCGCCCCTCATACTTTTATTTCTTTATCATTTTATGTACGAAAACCTTATGGGACATAATTCTAATAGTTTTAGGGCTCGGGATACCATCAACAAGGTTTATATACATTCGTATATCTATATATATTTACATATTTATATATATTTTCTATCAATTTATATTTTAGCCCTTCTACTTCTCATACTTATCATTTAATGTTCTAATTCACTTTAGGATGTATTTATAATAACTCCTAAGCCTCGGGTTCATATAAATATATATATATGTATAATACTATACGTTATGTATGTATTTATTTTTAACCATTATTTCAATGTAAGGATATGTTCTTATTTATTTTTCAAATGTTTAACTATGCTAACACGTATTACCACATATATATTCATCAAATGAATATTTCACATGTATTTAAGTCATTAGAATATATATATATATATATATATATATATATATATATAGGGTTAGGTTCAAATGAGAACTTTTTGTTTTGAGAACTTTTGAGAACTAAATCTCAACCACAAATTTCAGGGGGAACCACTACAATTCATGGGAGGGGGGATAAATGTAAATAACTTGTGGCTTAAATTAGTTCTTTTTAGTTCTCAAATCAAATTGGTTCTCAAATGATCCTCCCCTATATATATATATATATATATATATATATATATATATATATATATATATATAGGGGAAGGATCATGCGTAAACACATTTATATTGCGAAAACGCGTAAACACATATTAAAACCTCTATAACTTCTTAATAGGTTAACATTTTTAAAAAAAAAATTGCAACAAAGGTCTTAGAATTATGTTATCTTTAATTCTAGAAATTTTTTTAAAAAAAAATTAACGTTTCGGTTTTGTTCGTGTGATGCACATGTGCAACACAAAAAAAAACTCATACTTTTAGCATAAGTTAATATATTTTTTTCTAAGTCGCACCATATATCTTATATTTCTGTTATTTTTTCGTATTTTTTGTATTTTTTTTAATGATGCACATGTGCATCACACCAAAAAAAAACCTCATACGTGTGGTATACATTAATATTTTTAATAAGAAATTGCACCCTAAATCTTATAGTTGTGTTATTTTTAGATCTAAAGAAAAAAAATAACATTTTATAATTTTTTTATTATATGTTGCACATGTGCACTATGTACCACTATCATTAGTACAATATATATTTTATTGTTTTTATAAGATTTTAACATAAGGAGTGTTTTTTCGCATGATAATTCGTCTTTGTGCAGTACTAATGATAATGATGCACATGTGCAACACACGAAAAAATCACGAAACGTTAATTCTTTTCTACTTTTTTTCAAGAATTAAAGATAACAACTTTTTAAGACTTTTGGTACAATTTTTATGAAAAAACATTAACGTATGAAGAAGTTATGTAGGTTTTAATTTGTGTTTACGCGTTTTCGCAATAAAATGTGTTTTCGCATGATCCTTACCCTATATATATATATATATATATATATATATATATATATATATATATATAGGGTAAGGATCATGTAAAAACCACATCTTTTTGCGAAATCCTAAAAACTAATACTAAAACCTTCATAACTTTTTCATACGATCATATTTTTTTAAAAAATTTGCACCAAAAACCTTAGAATTACGAGTTCTTTAATTCTGGAAAAAATTTTAAAAAAACTTTAACATCTCGTCGTTTTTTATTAGTGCACATGTGCACTAATTATAAAACTCATACATATAGTATGCGTTAATGTTTTTTTTAGAAAAATCGCATCAAATACGTTATAATTTTGTTAGTTTTTCGTGGTTTTTTATTAGTGCACATGTGCACTAATAATAAAGCACTTTATACGTGTCGTATACATTAATATTTTAAAAGAGAAATTGCACCATAAATCTTATAATTGTGTTATCTTTAACTCTGAAAATATATTTAACGTTTTAAATTTTTTTAAATTTTATGCTACACATGTGCACTATAACTAATAGTTATAGTGCATATGTAGAATTATCATTAGTTCTATGAATATTTTAGTTTTTAAAAATGTTTTTAACCTAAACAATATGTTTTCACATGACAATTCTCATTTGTGTAGTACTAATGAAAATGGTGCACATGTGCACTAATAATACACATGTGCACTATTTTTTTTTTGAAATATCAATTTCTTTTCCAGAATCAAAGACAATAGAATTTTAAGATTTTTGGTGCAAGTTTCATAGAAAAATATTAACGTATGTAAAAGTTATGAAGGTTTTAGTGTTAGTTTTTAGGTTTTCGCAAAAAAAAAAGAGTTTTCACAGGATCCTTACCCTATATATATATATATATATATATATATATATATATATATATACTTACACATATATCTAACATAATACAATCACGTAAATCTATTTTCCTCTGATTATCAGTTATACCTATCATATCAACTTCTAAACGCATATTTCATGCTAACACCATATATATCAATTATCCTTGTTATAAAACACGTATTTATTTCATTTCATCAACTAACATGTGTATCGTACATATAACACTACCTTTTATCAATTCTTTACCCGTTAATGGGTAAACATGCATTTTTCATACGTTTCATCACGTTTGGCTATCTAACACATATATCATATGTATTTATAACATAAACACGTATAGTAGTTGCAATTCATTATCCTTTACCCATTTATCAAACAATAAGCCATATCAATATACGTTTTAGCTACTTAACACGTATAGCACACGTATATAATTCAAGTTATGAAATTTTGGGGTGTTACACATAAGGACCCCGAACATATCATGTAGCATGGGGCGCGACGAGTCACCTGAATGATCATGCATCATCCCTCGACCGGATGTCACAAGTCCGATCCTTGAGATTTCGAATCCTCAAATGGTATGTGACACGTAGAGCACGTTTGGTTCAGAAAATCAATAATAAACTTTCAATAAAAAGGGTTTTCATAAAGTCATTAAACACACCTTAAGCGAGTTTATAAGGTCATTAACCAACCTAGAAAAGGTTTATTACTTCCCAAGTAAGTATGAGAAGAAATCATAGACAAAAACTTACTAATTCTTACTTAAGTTAAATTTCTCATAAACTTGATTACAAGACTTAAAAATACCAAATGACTCAATTACACTAAAGAAAGAGAGGAAAGAAATGAGCAAAGTGAAATGAGGGAGTAGGCCTCCTTTTATAGGCACGTCTGGAGTTTGGCACGGTTCGTGCCCGTCAGTGGCACGGGGCGTATTTATCAGACGAAATCGCTGGAAATCTTTTTCTGACTTTACACGTGGTCATGTTACTGTGAAACGGGGTCGTGCCATGTCAAGTGTTTGCGGCACGGTCCAAAGTTACAATGTTTGATAATGCTAGTGGTCTCAGTACCGTAGACACATCTCCTAATCAGTTCGTCGGCACATATCTTGAAAAGATATGGGTCTTCCCATATGAAGTACTTACGTCAGCAAGGTAATTCTCCATGTCTGCAAACCAGGGTTCTGCGGAAGAGTTAACTCTTTCATAGTATTCTGTTGGAAACCTCTCACTGATTTCTCCTCCCGAAGATTGGGTATCATTTTCAAGCCGAGAAAGGTGATCAGCGGCAGTGTTCTCAGCACCTTTCTTGTCTCGAATCTCAATGTTAAATTCTTGAAGTAAAAGAATCCAACGGATGAGTCTGGGCTTAGTATCTTGCTTCTTTAAGAGTTATCTGATAGCTGTATGATTAGTGAAAAAGATAGTTGTCACACCCCCAAAATACCCCTAACGGAGTTTATACC
>JBCNJP010014026.1:0-11526 GCA_039602395.1 Deinandra increscens subsp. villosa
GCTACCAACTGAAGGTTTTGTACAATATAACTCAATGTAGTTTAGATAAACGGTTTGCGATTAATTGATGTGTACGTAGTTTCACATAAAAAACGTCGTGCGCAACGTGCATTTTAGCCCAAATATAATATTGGCATATAATCAACTCAAAATATAATATTCACATTTAAGCAAATAAAAGTAGATGAGAATATAATAATATCAAATATTATATACCAATTCTAATTTGTATAGGTTAGGTAATGTATAGCAGTGCAATAGTACCTTTTTCTCTTTCAAGGCTATATTATGAAATTTCAACCTAAAGTAGTTGCTAAAATCAATAGATAAACATTATCACTTTCCATTAGATTGTCACCTCTAGAACATGTTGGATTTAGACCGCGGTTGAGTAGACGTCAATAATTAGGGCTGTTCAAAAAGCTCGTGGCTCGGAGCTCGCTTGGAAATAGCTCGAAAGTAGCTCGCTCGAAGGTGGCTCGGTTTGTAACCGAGCTGAGCCGAGCCAGCTCGGTTTGTAAATGAGCCGAGCACGAGCCAAGGGTGGCTCGGCTCGTAGCTCGCTCGGTTTTGGCTCGTTAGCTCGCTCGGTTTTGGCTCGATTTTATTTACCTTATTTCATATTTAATATACAATATTTAATTATGTACAAGCCCATTTTACAGAGAGCCCAAACAAAATAACTCGTGTTTTTACCGTAAATCAATGATACAATATGAGTATACGCCATAAATCCCTATAATCCTGATGGTTTAGTCTTTCTCAATCTCCACTTTGAACATTTATCTTGTAGTTGTTACCTTGTTGGATTTGATGTGTGGTGTTTTTTGTACTTGTGTCGTGTATGTGTTGGACATGCCTTTTATAAACTCTAGAATGATTGTTAAACCGTTTTACTTTAATGTTTTGTCTATGATTTTTTTTTAAAACTGAGCCAAAATCAAGCCGAGCCGAGCTCGAGCTCAAAATTTCACCTCGGTTTAGACTTTGAGCCGAGCCGAGCCAGCTCGGTTTATAATTCGAGCCGAGCGCGAGCCAACCCTGGCTCGGCTCGGTTCGGCTCATGAACAACCCTATCAATAATTAGCAAACTCTGCATATTTTCTGGATGCTACTTTATATGTTTCAAGTTTCCAAAGGGGTTTTGTTACCATGTAAAAGGTTACAAGACTCCTATATATGGACAAAAGCATATATTTCAACAGATCTGAAACAATTAACTGAAAACCGATTTTAAAATCCAGTCATCTCACTAACATGATTCTTAGAACTTGTGAATTGAGCTGTGCTTTAGAATAGATAGATGTGATTGACAAAAAATGCTACAAAGGAAACATCGAGATCGAAATCAGGGATTATACCTGAACATAGTAATTCCTAGAATTAACATCAGCTCCATTATCAAGCAGCATTGCAACAATCTACAAATCTGAGAGAGGGGAAACCTGTAAGAATTAAACAAAAACGCATAAACAAAAATGAATCAAAAGGAGGAAACGATGTAATCGTACGTCATTATGGCCTTTAGGAGGGGCTGTTGATGCATCAGTTAGGGGGAAATTGGGGACCCTAAAAACTTTCAAAGTTTCATAATTGAAAAAGTGAATATTCAAAAGCAATCAGTTCAGGGATGATGGTGGTTTTTGATCTTCATGGAAAGGTGGTGTTTTCTGATGTTTGTGCGAACCGATATGTCAAAGTTTTCAGTTATGGTTTGGAACTCTCTGTCTTATGCCCGATACTTTCTTTAGTTGTCGAAAGACTTGGTCAGATTCCAGTCTGCAACGAGATATACGTTTACCGGAGTAATATATTGGGATGGATTTGATGCTGAGGGGGAATTTTCCGTGATTGAAGATGCTGATCGTGTCTGTTTTCATAAAGATCAGAATGTGTTACAATTCGGTGAAGATTGAAGATTATTATCAAGGTGCAGTGATGTTCATGTGTCTTTACAATTTTCGGATACAACTTATGAAGTGAACCATTATCATACATGCCGGTTCCAATTGGATGGTTGTGCTTGAAGCTAGGGGGAATTTTATTGGTTTTGGATATTGTACAAGATTCGAATTGTTTCCTGCATACCTGATGATTCGGTCAAGGGGAGTTTGCTGAAGATAGAGATGTTTGCAGCAAGCTGACTGAAGATTGCTAGAAGATCAATGTCTGGATTCGACAGTAACGTCCAAGGGGGAATTTGTTAATGCATGAACCTTGTGTGGCCGTTACTGTTCGAATTGTCAAACAGACTGATTTGTCGAAGACATGAACTGAGGTCCGAACCTCAGCCGAACTCTAGGTTCGGAGTTGGCCGAACCTAGATGGCCGAACTCTAAGTTCGGAGGGAGTTCGGACAGAGTTCGGAGGTGCCGAGTTCGGACCTTATGAAGAAGTATAAATAGATTCGTCTTTGTATTTTCTTTGTAAGTTTCTGTCTTGTGTCTGTGTGTTGAGAGGGGAGGTTCTGTCCGACCTCCCCCAGAGCTTAATTGTTGTATACTCCTTCGTTATGTAATCATTCAACATGATTCAATGACAAAACTTCCGTCTCATCCATGGAAACGATCCGTATACGGTTTTTCAGGGGCGAAGTGAATAGGAGAATTGAGTCAACCCGAAAGTGGAGTACTTAGAGAGACAAGGGTTACAATCGACAAACATCTTAGCCTCGAAGAAATCTCCGTCTCTCGCCGCCGACACCAATTGCTTGCCGGAGGCCGAGCACCCAAAGGAATTGCCCATTTTGCCCGATTCTGGTGGATCAGAAGAAGTTGTTAAATAATATAGGGTTTAAGCTTTGAAATTAGAAATTAGATCAAGTGTGAGAGAAATTTGGGGAATTTGGGAAGGATCAAAATGATCCAAAATAGATGTTGACAAATTTGTTGGATTAAAACTCTGATGAGGGAGACTTTGTGTTGTTGGACAAGATTCGAGGATATTGGCCTTCACTTTCATCGTTAATCTTACCTAATATTTGATTAATTTAATAATAATAAGAATGTCAAAAAGTGATTTGCATTCGTCAACGGTTTTAATAATATGATTTCAAATGAGTCTATACTTTATAAACTTCAATAATATGATTTCAAATGAGTCTTTCTGTCTTGTTTCAAAATCCTCTAAAAAAGAGTATATGCTTTGGCACAAAAGACTATCCCATCTAAATCTTAGAACAATAGCTGAACTAGCAAATAAAAAGATGGTGAAAGGTCTTCCTACCATACCCTCAAAATCCGAAGAAATCTGTGAAGCTTGTCAGATGGGGAAAATGAAAAAAGCCTCTCACAAAAGTCTTCAAGAAGCATCTGGAAGTCAGCTACTTGAGCTACTTCACATGGATCTCTGTGGACCCATAAGCACAGAGAGCCTTGGTGGAAAGAAGTATATCCTAGTTATGGTGGATGACTTCTCCAGATACACATGGGTTGAATTCTTGAAATAAAAAACTGAAACCACAGATCTTATCATTAACTTTATAAGAAGAATACAAAAACTCATGAACCTAAAAGTCAGAAGAATAAGATTCTGACAATGGAACCGAATTCGAAAACACAAAACTAGACACATATCTTGTCAGTTAAGGCATCTCTCATGAGCTCTCTGCACCAATGACCCCACAATAAAATGGGGTGGTAGAAAGGAGAAACAGAACTCTAGTAGAAGCTGCTAGATCCATGCTTTCTTCTACATATCTTCCCATCTACTTCTGGGCTGAAGCAATCGCAACTGCATGCTTTACTCAAAATAGATCAATCATCAATAAAAGAATCAATCAAACTCCTTACCAAACAATCAATAAGAAAATTCCAAACTTAAAATTTCTTCATGTTATTAGATGCAGGTGTTATATACTAAATGATCAAGATTACCTCAGAAATTCGATAAAAAGGCCGATAAAGGAATCTTCATTGGATACTCACTCAAGTCAAAAGCATACAGAGTTTTTGTTCTAAAAACTCAAGTGGTAAGAGAAAGTATAAATGTGTCCTTTAGCGATGATAAAATGGCTATGCAAAACAGCATAACATCTCCAAGAAAAAACGAATTAATGAAAAAGTCTGCATCTCTGGAATGACAATCTCAGGAAAAGAAAAGATATTTGACAAGTATTTCGAAGAAAACTCTGATGAGGAAAATAACATTCCTATATTTACCAATAACTCTTCTTTTTGTAAAAACACTGTCATAGAATATCACAACAAAGATAACAAGAAGCTATGAACCAAATATTAAATTTATCGTTCAAAAGACAAAATTAATAATGAAACGTCTAACTCTCATTCTTTGATTGAAAGAATTGCAACTACAGAAACATTACAGAATTCTACTCCGGAGCTTCGAAGTGATTCTATAAATGAGATTTCCCACTCAACTGACTATCCATGAACTGAGGGGGAGTGTTAAGACATTGACACAACAAACCTTATGCTTGGGAGTGAAGAATTAGACACTCTTCCTCCAGCAACAAAAATGGACAAAAGATCATCCCATTAATTTAATCAATGGTGATCAAAACAAAAGTGTCCAAACCAGGGCTGCTTCAGCTAACCAATGTCTTTATGCTGGATTTCTTAGCATAATAGAACCAAAAAATTACGAAGAAGCACTTCAGATCCCCACTGGATCCTGGCTATGCAACAAGAGCTAGGACAAATTGAAAGAAACAATGTATGGAATTTAGTTACAAGACCTAGAATAAATCTGTTATAGGAACTAAGCGGGTTTTCAGAAATAAAACTGACGAAGAAGGTGCCATAATTAGAAACAAAGCTAGACTTGTAGCAAAAGGGTACTGTCAAAAAGAGGGACTAGACTATGAAGAAACCTTTACCCCAGTTGCAAGACTTGAGGCTGTCAGGATATTTCTGGCCTTTACATCTTTCAAAGGTTTCAAAGTCTATCAAATGGATGTTCAGTGTGCTTTTTTAAATGGAAAAATTGATCAAGAAGTTTACATTGAACAACCACCTGGATTTGAAAATGAAAATTTTCCAAATCACGTTTGTAAACTTAAACGAGCCTTGTATGGTTTATAAAAAGCACCCAGAGCATGGTATGACACCTTCTCTGAGTTTCTTTTATCAGCTAACTTTAAAAAGGGATCAATTGATCCACACTATTTTTAAAAGAAAGAAAAGGTCATCTCTTGGTTGTTCAAAATCTATGTAGATGACATCATCCTTGGATCCACATGTCCATACTTCTGTAAAGAGTTTCAGGAACTCATGACAACAAACTTTGAAATGAGCATGATGGGAGAACTAAACTACTTTCTAGGGATCCAAGTTAAACAAACCCCAGAAGGAATTTTTTTAAATCAAGCAAAATACATCAAAAATCTCCTCACCAAGTACTCTCTTTCAAATTGGTCTCCTTTCAAAACACCAATCTCACAGCAAGTATCAAAATTGATGCTGACAAGGATGGCAAAATTGTGGATAAACATACATATAGAGGAATGATAGGCTCACTTATGTATCTCATAGCAAGTAGGCCTGATATCATGTTCTCCACATGTTTCCTTGCAAGATACCAGTGTGGACCCAAAGAGTCTCACTTATTAGCTGTCAAAAGAGTTTTTAGGTACCTAGAGGGGTCAACTAACCTAGGTCTCTGGTACCTCAAAGAAACCAGTTTTTCACTAACAGCCTACTTAGATGCTGATCATGCAGGATGCAGATTAGACAGAAAGAGCACATCAGGAAGCTGTCAAATGCTGGGTGGAAAATTAGTATGCTGGACATCCAACAAACAAAACTGTGTATCAACTTTAACTTTTGAAGCTGAATACGTTGCTGCTGTCAGCTGTTGCTCCCAAGTAATATGGATGTAAACCCAACTCAAAGACTATGAGATAAATCTCTCGAAAATACCAATTCTCTGTGACTGATGTACGTTAAAATATACATATTTAATGATATAAATATCCTCACAAATCGGGACAAAACCTAGTTACTAATATCAAAACAAAGCAATTTGTTGTATTTTTAGTTTTTCAGGTATTCTAGAGCCGAAATACAAAAAGGAGCATTATCTAGCAGAAAAAGCAAAGAAAATGCAAGAGTTTGGAAAATGTTGCTCTAGCACGACCCGTGCCCAATGGAGCACGCCGCGTGCCTGACCCAGATTAGCTTTTGATCAGCACGCCCCATGCCTCTGACCTCCCTGACATGGCGCGGCCCGTGCCCCACCTAACACGCCCCGTGCCACTGACACAAAAGAAGACAAAAGTCTGATCGTTTGACATGGCACGCCCCGTGTCTGGTTGGGCACGCACCATGTCGATCTCCAGATCTTGCCTATAAAAGCTTTCCTTTCCCCACTTCACAAATTGCTCAATTCTTTTGTGACATCCAAGAATTCGAAGGTTAACTTCCATTAGACAATCTTCGTTAGTTACGTTATAAGTGTTAACTTAGTAACTAATGCTTAACTAGGCCGAATACGTCCACGACCTTTGGTTGATCACCAAACCCGTCCATATGTGTTTACTTATTTAATTGCCACTATGTGAAATTATGTGCAACGTGTTTACCGAATTAATTGTGTAGATTGGCCACTTCTGATTTTTAGCGAAACTACCGGGCGAAACTATAGTGTCGCCCGGCTAGCTTAACCTCTGACTTACAGAGCCAGTTTCGCTTGGCCAGCGAAACTGACCAGCGAAACTAGCCCCTGATATTGAAAGACATAAAACCCTAGAAGCCTCATTTCTTGCATCATTTCACACAAAACACACACACTCCCCTGGAATTTCTGGTCAGTCGAGAAGCACCACGAGCTAACGTAATCTCAGCCTCAAGACACCATCCATTCGGACCCTAGATCGTATCGTGAGTCCCAAAAACCATTCTTTATGCATTTTCTATGTGTTTTACTTTAAAGCATGCTTAGATCTTCATGTAATCACTTGATCTTCTGATATGATGCTTAGGAAGGCTAGATCTATCATAAAGTCTGTAACTTTACGTTTGAAATCAAACCATAATGAAGATTCATGCTAGTTAGGTCATTTTAGGTTTAAAATGTGTTTTTGGTGATTTGAATGTGAAAACCCATGTTTAAGGTGCTAAAACTTACTGTTTAATGTTGGTAAATGATTATGCATGCTAAATATTGAACCACATGAAGTATGGAAGCTGTTAGATTGATTTTTAGACTGATTTATGTGTTTTTCGCGACCAGCGACACTGCGTGTTCTCTGGGCGAAACTATATAGCGAAACTATTTATGCATCCAGCGATACTATGTAGCGAAACTGTAGTGTCGCCCGCGAAACTAAGTAGACCTGCTCGAACAAAACTATCGAGCGAACCAACCTGAACGAAAGTTCAAACCAGTTTCGAGCGAAACTAGGCTAGCGAAACTGTGTCAGCAGTTTCGGGCGAAACTAGTTAGCAAAACTGTGTCATCGGGTAATCCCCAGCGAAAGTGCTGCCCATGCACCTAGCGAAACTATGTAGCGACACTAAGTAGCGAAACTATGATCTGACCAAAACCCAAACTCGTACAACTTATTTGAATGTTATGCCATGACTTACATGACTATGCAATAATGAAACATATTTGATTTCTGAGTTATGTGAACCCTTGTGTATGATCAACCATCGGTGTCGTGTGTCGATATGTCGTGTCATAGTTCCAACGTGCTATGTTATGGGCCATAGTGACGTAAGTTAAAGATAAGACACAAAACTAATACTTAAGACCTAAACGTGTTCTTAGGTCTTCGATAAGCAAACAATATTTGGACTACTTAGCAAGAGTAGCAGTGCAACCAAAGGTGAGTGTCACTAACCCATTTACCGTGAACCCGTTCGGGTCACACATAATAACTTAATGAAAAACAATGCTGACGACCTTATGAGTGCTATGCACCTCTTTGATGAACTTGAGAACCTAGGAGTGCTTGGCACCCACCTGATGAACTTGAAGTGTTTTATGGGAGACACTTGTGAAACAAGTAAACGACTATTTCTAAAACAAAACTGAAAATGTTTTCGGGATTCATGAGAACCCAAAGTAAACCGTTTTAATATGGCTAGTGTAGGTTAAAGTCTAAACCACATGATATCACATGATTTCTAAGGATTGCCTTATAACTGAAAAAGTCCTCAACTTAATTGTACCATTAATTGTAAAGCGAGGGGATGTTGGGTAGATCTACTGGAGTTTGACAAACTCCGCCCCGTGGCACTGGAGGTGCACAGAGGTACAATATCAGCCTATCTGACCGTGATCCCGAGAGGACACGGGGGAGGCAAATCCGCGATGACGTAGGTCCGCAAAACAAAATAAATGATGGCGCTGCCACTACAATATTAGTCAGCTTTGGTACAAACTTCCTTAGTGCATGGAATAATGGATTAGCTACCCGCGATATCGGTTGAGCACTTTAATTATACAAAACTAGTACATACCCGATAACGTATGTTACGGACATTACTAAACCACAATACTATGATTATGGATATCACTAAGCATCGCTTTTCACAAATAACTACTTCATAAGTATATGTTGATACGATTATGATTATGAGACCGGGCCACCGCGTGACAAGCCCACTGTGAACTCACCAACCGTTAGGTTGACACTTGTATGGTTTTCACTTTTGCAGATCGCTGAGGAGTATTCCGGAGCGGGTTGGTATGGCACAGGAAGACTTTTATTTTTGGTTAAACTTAATTGAGAGTTTAAAACAATGAATTTGTAAAGCACGTGGTTAGTGCTAAGATGATATTTTTCCGCTGCGTATATTGAGACTTTAATTTATGATCTATATTTGGACTAACTCTGATTCGTTTAGTATTTGTAACTAATGGTTGTGGTCCTGGTTTGCTCGCACCCCTTAACGGTATAAACTCCGTTAGTGGTTAATTGGGGGTGTGACAGATTGGTATCACTTCATGGCATTATACCACTTCATTTGATCACTGACATCACCTTCCCTCGGCATTTGTACTCCTCGCAGACGATTAGCAGTAGGATGGTGGTTGACCAGGTGGGCCGAAAGGCGGTCGACATCCTGTCAGTGAACAATCTTGAGGTAAGGTTATAAAATCACCACTTGATTTTGAGTTTTCAGTGTCGTTACTCTAATCAATACTAACCCTATCATACTTGAGATCAAAGATTCATATTTATATATATATATATATATATATATATATATATATATATATATATATATAGGGTTAGGTTCAAATGAGAACTTTCTATTTTGAGAACTTTTGAGAACTAAATCTCAACCACAAATTTCAAGGGGGGACCACTACAATTCATGGGAGGGGGGATACATGTAATAAACATGTGGCTCAAATTAGTTCTTTTTAGTTCTCAAATCAATTTGGTTCTCAAATGATCCTCTCCCTATATATATATATATATATGTATATATATATATATATATATGTAGTGAAAAGTTCATTGTAGACACCCCCATAAGTGTAGACAGGTAGACACCCTTTTTCACCATTAGATCTCTTGATCTAATGGTTGTGATTAATTTTATTTTTTCTTTTTTTCTTTTTTCTCATTAATTAGAAACTTTCACATGTGAAAAAGAGCTATTTCACATGCGAAAGTGTCTACAATGAACCTCACCCTATATATGTATATATATATACACTAAAAACCTTTTCCCTAAAAGATAAAATTTGGTTAAATGTAAACAAAGGTTGAGTATTGGGAGCCCTCATTTTCCATTGTGTCCTGATCGACCCCGATTCAACTTACCACTACTATAATGCCCATGATGGGTGCACTTTCCTGTGTAATGTGGTTAAAATGGTAGTTGTCAAGTAAATCAGGTATTATAAATTTAAAGGTTTCAGCTGCTACACAGATATGAGAAAACTGCCATATTTCTAGTACACCTCAGCACACGTCAGTGACTCAAAAAGTGCAATTGCCATCACTTCCAATCCTGTTCATCCCTCAAGGACAAAACACATTGATTTCAGGTATCACTTTATCAAAGATCATGTTGAAAAAGGACACATTGAAATGTACTTTGTCCCAATTGAACTCTAGATTGCAGATATCTTTACTAAACCATTAGATGAGAAGAGATTCTCATTTTTACTAAGCAAGCTTTTCATCTGTTCACTTCATCATCTCACCATGTCTTTAAATGGAGAACAAAATCCTGAAAACTTACATACAACACTCTTTCTTTTTCAAGAAATATGAAATATCCTTCAAAGAAGATAACTCATAAATTTCTTTCAAAGAACTTTCTCCTCCACTCCCTGAAAGCACAACATTCCCTGTTTGTCACCTTCACAATCTCGTGCTATATACACCCTGCGAAAACAGATTCCGGTCATACCAACAAATGATGAAATTCCTCTAAAACTGTCCCATTGGACATGTTTTAACTCTTGACATTCCTATCAATTACTCTCTTCTTCAAGAATTCTGGAGGAATGATGTCTTTTTCATCAAAGATGGAGAAAATGTTCTCATCAAGACATCTGTATGTGGAGTACTATTTGTCTTCGACCAACATCTAATCAGAATAGCACTTCAAATCAAAGACAGTCCATCTGCCCCCAACTATTTTAACAGAGATGATGTGATTAAGACTCTTTTTGACATGGGGTATAAGGGAAATCTATATGAAGGAAAGGCCGACAGAATTCATTGACCACACCTATGGCAATACTTCTTTTCTGAAATTCAGATCTGTTTCTCCTCAAAATACACTGATCATCACCTCTCAGATGAGGAAACTCAATGTGTCATGCATGCTCTCATCCAAGGCCACAACATGAACTTCTCTCTGTACCTTATGAGACACATGCAAAGCAACCTCAAAGCACCCTTAAATGAAAGATTCATTCTCTACCCCAGATTCACCACAAAATTAATTCTTCAAGACGTGAATTGGGAGACAATACCAAGAGGGATCTAACAAGCAAAGTAGTATCTCAAAAAGGAATCTCTTCTAGAGGACTATCCATTTCTGGACTCCCAGACTCTAATGGATATTTTCTTCCATTTACAGGAAGGCAAACTTCTTTGCATCTATATATTTCTCTGCAAATGGAAGCAAAATTCATAGCTTTCAAAACTCCTGCTCACAACAGAGAACATAATAGATGCACGTGTGCAGACATATTCACTTGCCTGAAATTATCTATATAAATCTCTTGATTAAATAAAATTTCATTCTCTTTATCAGAAATATGGCAGAAAGTTTTTTAAAAAGTTAAATTTGTCCAAAACGGTTGAATAATAAATGAAATTGGCTCTAATAAATATGATAATTAATTCCTTAATTATTCATAAACTGCCAACGGTAATTTTTTTATTACCATTCAGAGAGGAAGCGCCCTTTCAAATGGAATATAGCTGTTATGGAGAAACCTAGAAATACGGAACGACATCAAGAGATAACTATAAAAGGAACGCCGCTTGCTCACCTGAATCTCACTGTTCACATCAAAAATTTGAAAGCTCACAAATGGCGTCTTTATCCGGAACTCCTGCAATGAACACTCGCTCAAAGGGCAAAA